>JAVXUO010002934.1:0-250416 GCA_033065855.1 Escallonia rubra
GATAATAGTATTTTTGTTTTTTTAGCTACATGTGTTTGTATGTTCATATTAAAGAGTGGTTTTAAGGATAAAATAATAAAAACTAAGTCCTAATAAGCTAATTTATTAATTTGTTAGAGTTTCGGAACATTTATAATTTTTTTCAATTAGATAAGGCTTACTAATATGAAAATTAATTTACCAAGAAATAAGGAACCCATCTAAAATAATATTTCAGGCCTTTAATTAGCGATACTTATAATGGTTATAATTATATTTCGTATTGAAAACATAATACGATGAGGCGTCAAGCAAAGAAAGTATCTCTGTGATGACGTGTCGCGCAAAGAAGCTCTCACTTCCTTTATTATATATTAGATAGATTCTGAAGTTAATTGTGGCATTGAACAAAGGCTCAGCTCGGAAATGCGTATCTTATTACGCAGGCTATGTCACACCTCCCTTTTAAAAAGAAAAAGTGCCAATGATAATGGAATTGGAACTTTGCTCTTTCCTCTACTTTTTCTCCTTTGATGATTTTGGTGGGGTCTGGTATATTGTTTTTATTTTTTCCAGAAAAATAAAGTAAAGGATATTTAATAAAATATCATATTCATAGCTTTACATTTTTAAGGCATAAATTCTTGGTGCTAGGGCTTCCAAAAGCTGAAGAGCATTATTGTTGTCCTTGTCCTTTTTTTTTGAAACATGAATTTAAATTGTTGAACCGCAGTGGAACAAAGAACTTTCGTTCAAAGATTAGATTAGATAACGGCCCTGGCCCTTGGTTGCGTCAAGCCGAGTTTCAAAATCAAAGAGACATGGGACCTGTGAAAGTAACATCTTTGACTAATATACAAGAGAACATGTGCTTCCATAAGGAGGGAAGGATTCAGGTAGAACTGCGAGCCGATTTAAACCATATTAAAGTAAGTACACATGCAAATTCTCTTATTTCAAACGACATGTGATTGACGTGTTGTAGGAGCCACAACGAATAAAGTTTTATCCTCCGTGCCTTTTTTTAACAACGAATAAAGTGCTTAAAGGTGGAGTCTTGTTCTCTAAGGGTCCTCTTTTGTCGTGGCGAGTGCGCGTCATGACTTTTCCGGATTATGCAAGTCCCTCGCGAATGTTGAATTTTGATCGGTATCTGTATTTTAATGAAAATTGTAACTTCCATTCATCCCGGTAATTGTGAACAGTATCACGTGAGTAACAAGCGAGAATTATTTTGTTAGGGAATATTATAGGGTCTTTTGCTCTATAAGTCCAGCTGTACTCCTAATGTAATGACCGTCCCCAAAAAGCTAACGCTGATGTGTCTCGCATTGAAGTTATGGTCGAATTTTATTGCGCTTTTCGCTTTGCTTATTATAGATTATATAGATATAACAAAAAATTTGCAGTGGCTATATTATATATTTACTCATAGATACATATATGTCTATGCATCATAATTTGTGATTAATTAAAATTATATTTATTCCAAGTGTAATATCATGTTCTTCAAAATGAAATTTAGTATTTTAATTTTTTATATCCATATTACAAAGTAGTTTTAAGGATATAATAGTCAAAGTTAAGTCATAATAAGTTAGTTCATTAACTAGTTAGAATTTTTAGAATTTTAATTATACAATGCTTACTAATATGAAAGTTAACTTATCAAGAAATAAGGACCCTACTAAAGATAATAGTATTTTTGTTTTTTTAGCTATATGTGTTTGTATGTTCATATTAAAGAGTGGTTTTAAGGATAAAATAATAAAAACTAAGTCCTAATAAGCTAATTTATTAATTTGTTAGAGTTTCGGAACATTTATAATTTTTTTCAATTAGATAAGGCTTACTAATATGAAAATTAATTTACCAAGAAATAAGGAACCCATCTAAAATAATATTTCAGGCCTTTAATTAGCGATACTTATAATGGTTATAATTATATTTCGTATTGAAAACATAATACGATGAGGCGTCAAGCAAAGAAAGTATCTCTGTGATGACGTGTCGCGCAAAGAAGCTCTCACTTCCTTTATTATATATTAGGTAGATTTTGAAGTTAATTGTGGCATTGAACAAAGGCTCAGCTCGGAAATGCGTTTCTTATTAAGCAGGCTATGTCACACCTCCCTTTTAAAAAGAAAAAGTGCCAATGATAATGGAATTGGAACTTTGCTCTTTCGTCTACTTTTTCTCCTTTGATGATTTTGGTGGGGTCTGGTATATTGTTTTTATTTTTTCCGGAAAAATAAAGTAAAAGATATTTAATAAAATATCATATTCATAGCTTTACATTTTTAAGGCATAAATTCTTGGTGCTAGGGCTTCCAAAAGCTGAAGAGCATTATTGTTGTCCTTGTCCTTTTTTTTGAAACATGAATTTAAATTGTTGAACCGCAGTGGAACAAAGAACTTTCGTTCAAAGATTAGATTAGATTAGATTAGATAACGGCCCTGGCCCTTGGTTGCGTCAAGCCGAGTTTCAAAATCAAAGAGACATGGGACCTGTGAAAGTAACATCTTTGACTAATATACAAGAGAACATGTGCTTCCATAAGGAGGGAAGGATTCAGGTAGAACTGCGAGCCGATTTAAACCATATTAAAGTAAGTACACATGCAAATTCTCTTATTTCAAACGACATGTGATTGACGTGTTGTAGGAGCCACAACGAATAAAGTTTTATCCTCCGTGCCTTTTTTTAACAACGAATAAAGTGCTTAAAGGTGGAGTCTTGTTCTCTAAGGGTCCTCTTTTGTCGTGGCGAGTGCGCGTCATGACTTTTCCGGATTATGCAAGTCCCTCGCGAATGTTGAATTTTGATCGGTATCTGTATTTTAATGAAAATTGTAACTTCCATTCATCCCGGTAATTGTGAACAGTATCACGTGAGTAACAAGCGAGAATTATTTTGTTAGGGAATATTATAGGGTCTTTTGCTCTATAAGTCCAGCTGTACTCCTAATGTAATGACCGTCCCCAAAAAGCTAACGCTGATGTGTCTCGCATTGAAGTTATGGTCGAATTTTATTGCGCTTTTCGCTTTGCTTATTATAGATTATATAGATATAACAAAAAATTTGCAGTGGCTATATTATATATTTACTCATAGATACATATATGTCTATGCATCATAATTTGTGATTAATTAAAATTATATTTATTCCAAGTGTAATATCACGTTCTTCAAAAATGAAATTTAGTATTTTAATTTTTTATATCCATATTACAAAGTAGTTTTAAGGATATAATAGTCAAAGTTAAGTCATAATAAGTTAGTTCATTAACTAGTTAGAATTTTTAGAATTTTAATTATACAATGCTTACTAATATGAAAGTTAACTTATCAAGAAATAAGGACCCCACTCAAGATAATAGTATTTTTGTTTTTTTAGCTATATGTGTTTGTATGTTCATATTAAAGAGTGGTTTTAAGGATAAAATAATAAAAACTAAGTCCTAATAAGCTAATTTATTAATTTGTTAGAGTTTCGGAACATTTATAATTTTTTTCAATTAGATAAGGCTTACTAATATGAAAATTAATTTACCAAGAAATAAGGAACCCATCTAAAATAATATTTCAGGCCTTTAATTAGCGATACTTATAATGGTTATAATTATATTTCGTATTGAAAACATAATACGATGAGGCGTCAAGCAAAGAAAGTATCTCTGTGATGACGTGTCGCGCAAAGAAGCTCTCACTTCCTTTATTATATATTAGGTAGATTTTGAAGTTAATTGTGGCATTGAACAAAGGCTCAGCTCGGAAATGCGTTTCTTATTAAGCAGGCTATGTCACACCTCCCTTTTAAAAAGAAAAAGTGCCAATGATAATGGAATTGGAACTTTGCTCTTTCCTCTACTTTTTCTCCTTTGATGATTTTGGTGGGGTCTGGTATATTGTTTTTATTTTTTCCGGAAAAATAAAGTAAAAGATATTTAATAAAATATCATATTCATAGCTTTACATTTTTAAGGCATAAATTCTTGGTGCTAGGGCTTCCAAAAGCTGAAGAGCATTATTGTTGTCCTTGTCCTTTTTTTTGAAACATGAATTTAAATTGTTGAACCGCAGTGGAACAAAGAACTTTCGTTCAAAGATTAGATTAGATTAGATAACGGCCCTGGCCCTTGGTTGCGTCAAGCCGAGTTTCAAAATCAAAGAGACATGGGACCTGTGAAAGTAACATCTTTGACTAATATACAAGAGAACATGTGCTTCCATAAGGAGGGAAGGATTCAGGTAGAACTGCGAGCCGATTTAAACCATATTAAAGTAAGTACACATGCAAATTCTCTTATTTCAAACGACATGTGATTGACGTGTTGTAGGAGCCACAACGAATAAAGTTTTATCCTCCGTGCCTTTTTTTAACAACGAATAAAGTGCTTAAAGGTGGAGTCTTGTTCTCTAAGGGTCCTCTTTTGTCGTGGCGAGTGCGCGTCATGACTTTTCCGGATTATGCAAGTCCCTCGCGAATGTTGAATTTTGATCGGTATCTGTATTTTAATGAAAATTGTAACTTCCATTCATCCCGGTAATTGTGAACAGTATCACGTGAGTAACAAGCGAGAATTATTTTGTTAGAGAATATTATAGGGTCTTTTGCTCTATAAGTCCAGCTGTACTCCTAATGTAATGATCGTCCCCAAAAAGCTAACGCTGATGTGTCTCGCATTGAAGTTATGGTCGAATTTTATTGCGCTTTTCGCTTTGCTTATTATAGATTATATAGATATAACAAAAAATTTGCAGTGGCTATATTATATATTTACTCATAGATACATATATGTCTATGCATCATAATTTGTGATTAATTAAAATTATATTTATTCCAAGTGTAATATCACGTTCTTCAAAAATGAAATTTAGTATTTTAATTTTTTATATCCATATTACAAAGTAGTTTTAAGGATATAATAGTCAAAGTTAAGTCATAATAAGTTAGTTCATTAACTAGTTAGAATTTTTAGAATTTTAATTATACAATGCTTACTAATATGAAAGTTAACTTATCAAGAAATAAGGACCCCACTCAAGATAATAGTATTTTTGTTTTTTTAGCTATATGTGTTTGTATGTTCATATTAAAGAGTGGTTTTAAGGATAAAATAATAAAAACTAAGTCCTAATAAGCTAATTTATTAATTTGTTAGAGTTTCGGAACATTTATAATTTTTATCAATTAGATAAGGCTTACTAATATGAAAATTAATTTACCAAGAAATAAGGAACCCATCTAAAATAATATTTCAGGCCTTTAATTAGCGATACTTATAATGGTTATAATTATATTTCGTATTGAAAACATAATACGATGAGGCGTCAAGCAAAGAAAGTATCTCTGTGATGATGTGTCGCGCAAAGAAGCTCTCACTTCCTTTATTACATATTAGATGGATTCTGAAGTTAATTGTGGCATTGAACAAAGGCTCAGCTCGGAAATGCGTATCTTATTACGCAGGCTATGTCACACCTCCCTTTTAAAAAGAAAAAGTGCCAATGATAATGGAATTGGAACTTTGCTCTTTCGTCTACTTTTTCTCCTTTGATGATTTTGGTGGGGTCTGGTATATTGTTTTTATTTTTTCCGGAAAAATAAAGTAAAAGATATTTAATAAAATATCATATTCATAGCTTTACATTTTTAAGGCATAAATTCTTGGTGCTAGGGCTTCCAAAAGCTGAAGAGCATTATTGTTGTCCTTGTCCTTTTTTTTGAAACATGAATTTAAATTGTTGAACCGCAGTGGAACAAAGAACTTTCGTTCAAAGATTAGATTAGATTAGATAACGGCCCTGGCCCTTGGTTGCGTCAAGCCGAGTTTCAAAATCAAAGAGACATGGGACCTGTGAAAGTAACATTTTGACTAATATACAAGAGAATATGTGCTTCCATAAGGAGGGAAGGATTCAGGTAGAACTGCGAGCCGATTTAAACCATATTAAAGTACACATGCAAATTCTCTTATTTCAAACGACATGTGATTCACGTGTTGTAGGAGCCACAACGAATAAAGTTTTATCCTCCGTGCCTTTTTTTAACAACGGATAAAGTGCTTAAAGGTGGAGTCTTGTTCTCTAAGGGTCCTCTTTTGTCGTGGCGAGTGCGCGTCATGACTTTTCCGGATTATGCAAGTCCCTCGCGAATGTTGAATTTTGATCGGTATCTGTATTTTAATGAAAATTGTAACTTCCATTCATCCCGGTAATTGTGAACAGTATCACGTGAGTAACAAGCGAGAATTATTTTGTTAGGGAATATTATAGGGTCTTTTGCTCTATAAGTCCAGCTGTACTCCTAATGTAATGACCGTCCCCAAAAAGCTACCGCTGAAGTGTCTCGCATTGAAGTTATGGTCGAATTTTATTGCGCTTTTCGCTTTGCTTATTATAGATTATATAGATATAACAAAAAATTTGCAGTGGCTATATTATATATTTACTCATAGATACATATATGTCTATGCATCATAATTTGTGATTAATTAAAATTATATTTATTCCAAGTGTAATATCATGTTCTTCAAAATGAAATTTAGTATTTTAATTTTTTATATCCATATTACAAAGTAGTTTTAAGGATATAATAGTCAAAGTTAAGTCATAATAAGTTAGTTCATTAACTAGTTAGAATTTTTAGAATTTTAATTATACAATGCTTACTAATATGAAAGTTAACTTATCAAGAAATAAGGACCCCACTCAAGATAATAGTATTTTTGTTTTTTTAGCTATATGTGTTTGTATGTTCATATTAAAGAGTGGTTTTAAGGATAAAATAATAAAAACTAAGTCCTAATAAGCTAATTTATTAATTTGTTAGAGTTTCGGAACATTTATAATTTTTATCAATTAGATAAGGCTTACTAATATGAAAATTAATTTACCAAGAAATAGGGAACCCATCTAAAATAATATTTCAGGCCTTTAATTAGCGATACTTATAATGGTTATAATTATATTTCGTATTGAAAACATAATACGATGAGGCGTCAAGCAAAGAAAGTATCTCTGTGATGATGTGTCGCGCAAAGAAGCTCTCACTTCCTTTATTACATATTAGATGGATTCTGAAGTTAATTGTGGCATTGAACAAAGGCTCAGCTCGGAAATGCGTATCTTATTACGCAGGCTATGTCACACCTCCCTTTTAAAAAGAAAAAGTGCCAATGATAATGGAATTGGAACTTTGCTCTTTCCTCTACTTTTTCTCCTTTGATGATTTTGGTGGGGTCTGGTATATTGTTTTTATTTTTTCCGGAAAAATAAAGTAAAAGATATTTAATAAAATATCATATTCATAGCTTTACATTTTTAAGGCATAAATTCTTGGTGCTAGGGCTTCCAAAAGCTGAAGAGCATTATTGTTGTCCTTGTCCTTTTTTTTGAAACATGAATTTAAATTGTTGAACCGCAGTGGAACAAAGAACTTTCGTTCAAAGATTAGATTAGATTAGATAACGGCCCTGGCCCTTGGTTGCGTCAAGCCGAGTTTCAAAATCAAAGAGACATGGGACCTGTGAAAGTAACATCTTTGACTAATATACAAGAGAATATGTGCTTCCATAAGGAGGGAAGGATTCAGGTAGAACTGCGAGCCGATTTAAACCATATTAAAGTACACATGCAAATTCTCTTATTTCAAACGACATGTGATTCACGTGTTGTAGGAGCCACAACGAATAAAGTTTTATCCTCCGTGCCTTTTTTTAACAACGGATAAAGTGCTTAAAGGTGGAGTCTTGTTCTCTAAGGGTCCTCTTTTGTCGTGGCGAGTGCGCGTCATGACTTTTCCGGATTATGCAAGTCCCTCGCGAATGTTGAATTTTGATCGGTATCTGTATTTTAATGAAAATTGTAACTTCCATTCATCCCGGTAATTGTGAACAGTATCACGTGAGTAACAAGCGAGAATTATTTTGTTAGGGAATATTATAGGGTCTTTTGCTCTATAAGTCCAGCTGTACTCCTAATGTAATGACCGTCCCCAAAAAGCTAACGCTGATGTGTCTCGCATTGAAGTTATGGTCGAATTTTATTGCGCTTTTCGCTTTGCTTATTATAGATTATATAGATATAACAAAAAATTTGCAGTGGCTATATTATATATTTACTCATAGATACATATATGTCTATGCATCATAATTTGTGATTAATTAAAATTATATTTATTCCAAGTGTAATATCACGTTCTTCAAAAATGAAATTTAGTATTTTAATTTTTTATATCCATATAACAAAGTAGTTTTAAGGATATAATAGTCAAAGTTAAGTCATAATAAGTTAGTTCATTAACTAGTTAGAATTTTTAGAATTTTAATTATACAATGCTTACTAATATGAAAGTTAACTTATCAAGAAATAAGGACCCCACTCAAGATAATAGTATTTTTGTTTTTTTAGCTATATGTGTTTGTATGTTCATATTAAAGAGTGGTTTTAAGGATAAAATAATAAAAACTAAGTCCTAATAAGCTAATTTATTAATTTGTTAGAGTTTCGGAACATTTATAATTTTTTTCAATTAGATAAGGCTTACTAATATGAAAATTAATTTACCAAGAAATAAGGAACCCATCTAAAATAATATTTCAGGCCTTTAATTAGCGATACTTATAATGGTTATAATTATATTTCGTATTGAAAACATAATACGATGAGGCGTCAAGCAAAGAAAGTATCTCTGTGATGACGTGTCGCGCAAAGAAGCTCTCACTTCCTTTATTATATATTAGATAGATTCTGAAGTTAATTGTGGCATTGAACAAAGGCTCAGCTCGGAAATGCGTATCTTATTACGCAGGCTATGTCACACCTCCCTTTTAAAAAGAAAAAGTGCCAATGATAATGGAATTGGAACTTTGCTCTTTCCTCTACTTTTTCTCCTTTGATGATTTTGGTGGGGTCTGGTATATTGTTTTTATTTTTTCCGGAAAAATAAAGTAAAGGATATTTAATAAAATATCATATTCATAGCTTTACATTTTTAAGGCATAAATTCTTGGTGCTAGGGCTTCCAAAAGCTGAAGAGCATTATTGTTGTCCTTGTCCTTTTTTTTGAAACATGAATTTAAATTGTTGAACCGCAGTGGAACAAAGAACTTTCGTTCAAAGATTAGATTAGATTAGATAACGGCCCTGGCCCTTGGTTGCGTCAAGCCGAGTTTCAAAATCAAAGAGACATGGGACCTGTGAAAGTAACATCTTTGACTAATATACAAGAGAATATGTGCTTCCATAAGGAGGGAAGGATTCAGGTAGAACTGCGAGCCGATTTAAACCATATTAAAGTACACATGCAAATTCTCTTATTTCAAACGACATGTGATTCACGTGTTGTAGGAGCCACAACGAATAAAGTTTTATCCTCCGTGCCTTTTTTTAACAACGGATAAAGTGCTTAAAGGTGGAGTCTTGTTCTCTAAGGGTCCTCTTTTGTCGTGGCGAGTGCGCGTCATGACTTTTCCGGATTATGCAAGTCCCTCGCGAATGTTGAATTTTGATCGGTATCTGTATTTTAATGAAAATTGTAACTTCCATTCATCCCGGTAATTGTGAACAGTATCACGTGAGTAACAAGCGAGAATTATTTTGTTAGGGAATATTATAGGGTCTTTTGCTCTATAAGTCCAGCTGTACTCCTAATGTAATGACCGTCCCCAAAAAGCTAACGCTGATGTGTCTCGCATTGAAGTTATGGTCGAATTTTATTGCGCTTTTCGCTTTGCTTATTATAGATTATATAGATATAACAAAAAATTTGCAGTGGCTATATTATATATTTACTCATAGATACATATATGTCTATGCATCATAATTTGTGATTAATTAAAATTATATTTATTCCAAGTGTAATATCACGTTCTTCAAAAATGAAATTTAGTATTTTAATTTTTTATATCCATATTACAAAGTAGTTTTAAGGATATAATAGTCAAAGTTAAGTCATAATAAGTTAGTTCATTAACTAGTTAGAATTTTTAGAATTTTAATTATACAATGCTTACTAATATGAAAGTTAACTTATCAAGAAATAAGGACCCCACTCAAGATAATAGTATTTTTGTTTTTTTAGCTATATGTGTTTGTATGTTCATATTAAAGAGTGGTTTTAAGGATAAAATAATAAAAACTAAGTCCTAATAAGCTAATTTATTAATTTGTTAGAGTTTCGGAACATTTATAATTTTTATCAATTAGATAAGGCTTACTAATATGAAAATTAATTTACCAAGAAATAAGGAACCCATCTAAAATAATATTTCAGGCCTTTAATTAGCGATACTTATAATGGTTATAATTATATTTCGTATTGAAAACATAATACGATGAGGCGTCAAGCAAAGAAAGTATCTCTGTGATGACGTGTCGCGCAAAGAAGCTCTCACTTCCTTTATTATATATTAGATAGATTCTGAAGTTAATTGTGGCATTGAACAAAGGCTCAGCTCGGAAATGCGTATCTTATTACGCAGGCTATGTCACACCTCCCTTTTAAAAAGAAAAAGTGCCAATGATAATGGAATTGGAACTTTGCTCTTTCCTCTACTTTTTCTCCTTTGATGATTTTGGTGGGGTCTGGTATATTGTTTTTATTTTTTCCGGAAAAATAAAGTAAAGGATATTTAATAAAATATCATATTCATAGCTTTACATTTTTAAGGCATAAATTCTTGGTGCTAGGGCTTCCAAAAGCTGAAGAGCATTATTGTTGTCCTTGTCCTTTTTTTTGAAACATGAATTTAAATTGTTGAACCGCAGTGGAACAAAGAACTTTCGTTCAAAGATTAGATTAGATTAGATAACGGCCCTGGCCCTTGGTTGCGTCAAGCCGAGTTTCAAAATCAAAGAGACATGGGACCTGTGAAAGTAACATCTTTGACTAATATACAAGAGAATATGTGCTTCCATAAGGAGGGAAGGATTCAGGTAGAACTGCGAGCCGATTTAAACCATATTAAAGTACACATGCAAATTCTCTTATTTCAAACGACATGTGATTCACGTGTTGTAGGAGCCACAACGAATAAAGTTTTATCCTCCGTGCCTTTTTTTAACAACGGATAAAGTGCTTAAAGGTGGAGTCTTGTTCTCTAAGGGTCCTCTTTTGTCGTGGCGAGTGCGCGTCATGACTTTTCCGGATTATGCAAGTCCCTCGCGAATGTTGAATTTTGATCGGTATCTGTATTTTAATGAAAATTGTAACTTCCATTCATCCCGGTAATTGTGAACAGTATCACGTGAGTAACAAGCGAGAATTATTTTGTTAGGGAATATTATAGGGTCTTTTGCTCTATAAGTCCAGCTGTACTCCTAATGTAATGACCGTCCCCAAAAAGCTAACGCTGATGTGTCTCGCATTGAAGTTATGGTCGAATTTTATTGCGCTTTTCGCTTTGCTTATTATAGATTATATAGATATAACAAAAAATTTGCAGTGGCTATATTATATATTTACTCATAGATACATATATGTCTATGCATCATAATTTGTGATTAATTAAAATTATATTTATTCCAAGTGTAATATCACGTTCTTCAAAAATGAAATTTAGTATTTTAATTTTTTATATCCATATTACAAAGTAGTTTTAAGGATATAATAGTCAAAGTTAAGTCATAATAAGTTAGTTCATTAACTAGTTAGAATTTTTAGAATTTTAATTATACAATGCTTACTAATATGAAAGTTAACTTATCAAGAAATAAGGACCCCACTCAAGATAATAGTATTTTTGTTTTTTTAGCTATATGTGTTTGTATGTTCATATTAAAGAGTGGTTTTAAGGATAAAATAATAAAAACTAAGTCCTAATAAGCTAATTTATTAATTTGTTAGAGTTTCGGAACATTTATAATTTTTTTCAATTAGATAAGGCTTACTAATATGAAAATTAATTTACCAAGAAATAAGGAACCCATCTAAAATAATATTTCAGGCCTTTAATTAGCGATACTTATAATGGTTATAATTATATTTCGTATTGAAAACATAATACGATGAGGCGTCAAGCAAAGAAAGTATCTCTGTGATGACGTGTCGCGCAAAGAAGCTCTCACTTCCTTTATTATATATTAGATAGATTTTGAAGTTAATTGTGGCATTGAACAAAGGCTCAGCTCGGAAATGCGTATCTTATTACGCAGGCTATGTCACACCTCCCTTTTAAAAAGAAAAAGTGCCAATGATAATGGAATTGGAACTTTGCTCTTTCCTCTACTTTTTCTCCTTTGATGATTTTGGTGGGGTCTGGTATATTGTTTTTATTTTTTCCAGAAAAATAAAGTAAAGGATATTTAATAAAATATCATATTCATAGCTTTACATTTTTAAGGCATAAATTCTTGGTGCTAGGGCTTCCAAAAGCTGAAGAGCATTATTGTTGTCCTTGTCCTTTTTTTTGAAACATGAATTTAAATTGTTGAACCGCAGTGGAACAAAGAACTTTCGTTCAAAGATTAGATTAGATTAGATAACGGCCCTGGCCCTTGGTTGCGTCAAGCCGAGTTTCAAAATCAAAGAGACATGGGACCTGTGAAAGTAACATCTTTGACTAATATACAAGAGAATATGTGCTTCCATAAGGAGGGAAGGATTCAGGTAGAACTGCGAGCCGATTTAAACCATATTAAAGTACACATGCAAATTCTCTTATTTCAAACGACATGTGATTCACGTGTTGTAGGAGCCACAACGAATAAAGTTTTATCCTCCGTGCCTTTTTTTAACAACGGATAAAGTGCTTAAAGGTGGAGTCTTGTTCTCTAAGGGTCCTCTTTTGTCGTGGCGAGTGCGCGTCATGACTTTTCCGGATTATGCAAGTCCCTCGCGAATGTTGAATTTTGATCGGTATCTGTATTTTAATGAAAATTGTAACTTCCATTCATCCCGGTAATTGTGAACAGTATCACGTGAGTAACAAGCGAGAATTATTTTGTTAGGGAATATTATAGGGTCTTTTGCTCTATAAGTCCAGCTGTACTCCTAATGTAATGACCGTCCCCAAAAAGCTAACGCTGATGTGTCTCGCATTGAAGTTATGGTCGAATTTTATTGCGCTTTTCGCTTTGCTTATTATAGATTATATAGATATAACAAAAAATTTGCAGTGGCTATATTATATATTTACTCATAGATACATATATGTCTATGCATCATAATTTGTGATTAATTAAAATTATATTTATTCCAAGTGTAATATCATGTTCTTCAAAATGAAATTTAGTATTTTAATTTTTTATATCCATATTACAAAGTAGTTTTAAGGATATAATAGTCAAAGTTAAGTCATAATAAGTTAGTTCATTAACTAGTTAGAATTTTTAGAATTTTAATTATACAATGCTTACTAATATGAAAGTTAACTTATCAAGAAATAAGGACCCCACTCAAGATAATAGTATTTTTGTTTTTTTAGCTATATGTGTTTGTATGTTCATATTAAAGAGTGGTTTTAAGGATAAAATAATAAAAACTAAGTCCTAATAAGCTAATTTATTAATTTGTTAGAGTTTCGGAACATTTATAATTTTTTTCAATTAGATAAGGCTTACTAATATGAAAATTAATTTACCAAGAAATAAGGAACCCATCTAAAATAATATTTCAGGCCTTTAATTAGCGATACTTATAATGGTTATAATTATATTTCGTATTGAAAACATAATACGATGAGGCGTCAAGCAAAGAAAGTATCTCTGTGATGATGTGTCGCGCAAAGAAGCTCTCACTTCCTTTATTACATATTAGATGGATTCTGAAGTTAATTGTGGCATTGAACAAAGGCTCAGCTCGGAAATGCGTATCTTATTACGCAGGCTATGTCACACCTCCCTTTTAAAAAGAAAAAGTGCCAATGATAATGGAATTGGAACTTTGCTCTTTCGTCTACTTTTTCTCCTTTGATGATTTTGGTGGGGTCTGGTATATTGTTTTTATTTTTTCCGGAAAAATAAAGTAAAAGATATTTAATAAAATATCATATTCATAGCTTTACATTTTTAAGGCATAAATTCTTGGTGCTAGGGCTTCCAAAAGCTGAAGAGCATTATTGTTGTCCTTGTCCTTTTTTTTGAAACATGAATTTAAATTGTTGAACCGCAGTGGAACAAAGAACTTTCGTTCAAAGATTAGATTAGATTAGATAACGGCCCTGGCCCTTGGTTGCGTCAAGCCGAGTTTCAAAATCAAAGAGACATGGGACCTGTGAAAGTAACATCTTTGACTAATATACAAGAGAATATGTGCTTCCATAAGGAGGGAAGGATTCAGGTAGAACTGCGAGCCGATTTAAACCATATTAAAGTACACATGCAAATTCTCTTATTTCAAACGACATGTGATTCACGTGTTGTAGGAGCCACAACGAATAAAGTTTTATCCTCCGTGCCTTTTTTTAACAACGGATAAAGTGCTTAAAGGTGGAGTCTTGTTCTCTAAGGGTCCTCTTTTGTCGTGGCGAGTGCGCGTCATGACTTTTCCGGATTATGCAAGTCCCTCGCGAATGTTGAATTTTGATCGGTATCTGTATTTTAATGAAAATTGTAACTTCCATTCATCCCGGTAATTGTGAACAGTATCACGTGAGTAACAAGCGAGAATTATTTTGTTAGGGAATATTATAGGGTCTTTTGCTCTATAAGTCCAGCTGTACTCCTAATGTAATGACCGTCCCCAAAAAGCTACCGCTGAAGTGTCTCGCATTGAAGTTATGGTCGAATTTTATTGCGCTTTTCGCTTTGCTTATTATAGATTATATAGATATAACAAAAAATTTGCAGTGGCTATATTATATATTTACTCATAGATACATATATGTCTATGCATCATAATTTGTGATTAATTAAAATTATATTTATTCCAAGTGTAATATCACGTTCTTCAAAATGAAATTTAGTATTTTAATTTTTTATATCCATATTACAAAGTAGTTTTAAGGATATAATAGTCAAAGTTAAGTCATAATAAGTTAGTTCATTAACTAGTTAGAATTTTTAGAATTTTAATTATACAATGCTTACTAATATGAAAGTTAACTTATCAAGAAATAAGGACCCCACTCAAGATAATAGTATTTTTGTTTTTTTAGCTATATGTGTTTGTATGTTCATATTAAAGAGTGGTTTTAAGGATAAAATAATAAAAACTAAGTCCTAATAAGCTAATTTATTAATTTGTTAGAGTTTCGGAACATTTATAATTTTTTTCAATTAGATAAGGCTTACTAATATGAAAATTAATTTACCAAGAAATAAGGAACCCATCTAAAATAATATTTCAGGCCTTTAATTAGCGATACTTATAATGGTTATAATTATATTTCGTATTGAAAACATAATACGATGAGGCGTCAAGCAAAGAAAGTATCTCTGTGATGACGTGTCGCGCAAAGAAGCTCTCACTTCCTTTATTATATATTAGATAGATTTTGAAGTTAATTGTGGCATTGAACAAAGGCTCAGCTCGGAAATGCGTATCTTATTACGCAGGCTATGTCACACCTCCCTTTTAAAAAGAAAAAGTGCCAATGATAATGGAATTGGAACTTTGCTCTTTCCTCTACTTTTTCTCCTTTGATGATTTTGGTGGGGTCTGGTATATTGTTTTTATTTTTTCCGGAAAAATAAAGTAAAGGATATTTAATAAAATATCATATTCATAGCTTTACATTTTTAAGGCATAAATTCTTGGTGCTAGGGCTTCCAAAAGCTGAAGAGCATTATTGTTGTCCTTGTCCTTTTTTTTGAAACATGAATTTAAATTGTTGAACCGCAGTGGAACAAAGAACTTTCGTTCAAAGATTAGATTAGATTAGATAACGGCCCTGGCCCTTGGTTGCGTCAAGCCGAGTTTCAAAATCAAAGAGACATGGGACCTGTGAAAGTAACATCTTTGACTAATATACAAGAGAATATGTGCTTCCATAAGGAGGGAAGGATTCAGGTAGAACTGCGAGCCGATTTAAACCATATTAAAGTACACATGCAAATTCTCTTATTTCAAACGACATGTGATTCACGTGTTGTAGGAGCCACAACGAATAAAGTTTTATCCTCCGTGCCTTTTTTTAACAACGAATAAAGTGCTTAAAGGTGGAGTCTTGTTCTCTAAGGGTCCTCTTTTGTCGTGGCGAGTGCGCGTCATGACTTTTCCGGATTATGCAAGTCCCTCGCGAATGTTGAATTTTGATCGGTATCTGTATTTTAATGAAAATTGTAACTTCCATTCATCCCGGTAATTGTGAACAGTATCACGTGAGTAACAAGCGAGAATTATTTTGTTAGGGAATATTATAGGGTCTTTTGCTCTATAAGTCCAGCTGTACTCCTAATGTAATGACCGTCCCCAAAAAGCTAACGCTGATGTGTCTCGCATTGAAGTTATGGTCGAATTTTATTGCGCTTTTCGCTTTGCTTATTATAGATTATATAGATATAACAAAAAATTTGCAGTGGCTATATTATATATTTACTCATAGATACATATATGTCTATGCATCATAATTTGTGATTAATTAAAATTATATTTATTCCAAGTGTAATATCATGTTCTTCAAAATGAAATTTAGTATTTTAATTTTTTATATCCATATTACAAAGTAGTTTTAAGGATATAATAGTCAAAGTTAAGTCATAATAAGTTAGTTCATTAACTAGTTAGAATTTTTAGAATTTTAATTATACAATGCTTACTAATATGAAAGTTAACTTATCAAGAAATAAGGACCCCACTCAAGATAATAGTATTTTTGTTTTTTTAGCTATATGTGTTTGTATGTTCATATTAAAGAGTGGTTTTAAGGATAAAATAATAAAAACTAAGTCCTAATAAGCTAATTTATTAATTTGTTAGAGTTTCGGAACATTTATAATTTTTTTCAATTAGATAAGGCTTACTAATATGAAAATTAATTTACCAAGAAATAAGGAACCCATCTAAAATAATATTTCAGGCCTTTAATTAGCGATACTTATAATGGTTATAATTATATTTCGTATTGAAAACATAATACGATGAGGCGTCAAGCAAAGAAAGTATCTCTGTGATGACGTGTCGCGCAAAGAAGCTCTCACTTCCTTTATTATATATTAGATAGATTCTGAAGTTAATTGTGGCATTGAACAAAGGCTCAGCTCGGAAATGCGTATCTTATTACGCAGGCTATGTCACACCTCCCTTTTAAAAAGAAAAAGTGCCAATGATAATGGAATTGGAACTTTGCTCTTTCCTCTACTTTTTCTCCTTTGATGATTTTGGTGGGGTCTGGTATATTGTTTTTATTTTTTCCGGAAAAATAAAGTGAAAGATATTTAATAAAATATCATATTCATAGCTTTACATTTTTAAGGCATAAATTCTTGGTGCTAGGGCTTCCAAAAGCTGAAGAGCATTATTGTTGTCCTTGTCCTTTTTTTTGAAACATGAATTTAAATTGTTGAACCGCAGTGGAACAAAGAACTTTCGTTCAAAGATTAGATTAGATTAGATAACGGCCCTGGCCCTTGGTTGCGTCAAGCCGAGTTTCAAAATCAAAGAGACATGGGACCTGTGAAAGTAACATCTTTGACTAATATACAAGAGAATATGTGCTTCCATAAGGAGGGAAGGATTCAGGTAGAACTGCGAGCCGATTTAAACCATATTAAAGTACACATGCAAATTCTCTTATTTCAAACGACATGTGATTCACGTGTTGTAGGAGCCACAACGAATAAAGTTTTATCCTCCGTGCCTTTTTTTAACAACGAATAAAGTGCTTAAAGGTGGAGTCTTGTTCTCTAAGGGTCCTCTTTTGTCGTGGCGAGTGCGCGTCATGACTTTTCCGGATTATGCAAGTCCCTCGCGAATGTTGAATTTTGATCGGTATCTGTATTTTAATGAAAATTGTAACTTCCATTCATCCCGGTAATTGTGAACAGTATCACGTGAGTAACAAGCGAGAATTATTTTGTTAGGGAATATTATAGGGTCTTTTGCTCTATAAGTCCAGCTGTACTCCTAATGTAATGACCGTCCCCAAAAAGCTAACGCTGATGTGTCTCGCATTGAAGTTATGGTCGAATTTTATTGCGCTTTTCGCTTTGCTTATTATAGATTATATAGATATAACAAAAAATTTGCAGTGGCTATATTATATATTTACTCATAGATACATATATGTCTATGCATCATAATTTGTGATTAATTAAAATTATATTTATTCCAAGTGTAATATCATGTTCTTCAAAAATGAAATTTAGTATTTGAATGTTTTAAAGCCATATTACAAAGTAGTTTTAAGGATATAATAGTCAAAGTTAAGTCATAATAAGTTAGTTCATTAACTAGTTAGAATTTTTAGAATTTTAATTATACAATGCTTACTAATATGAAAGTTAACTTATCAAGAAATAAGGACCCCACTCAAGATAATAGTATTTTTGTTTTTTTAGCTATATGTGTTTGTATGTTCATATTAAAGAGTGGTTTTAAGGATAAAATAATAAAAACTAAGTCCTAATAAGCTAATTTATTAATTTGTTAGAGTTTCGGAACATTTATAATTTTTTTCAATTAGATAAGGCTTACTAATATGAAAATTAATTTACCAAGAAATAAGGAACCCATCTAAAATAATATTTCAGGCCTTTAATTAGCGATACTTATAATGGTTATAATTATATTTCGTATTGAAAACATAATACGATGAGGCGTCAAGCAAAGAAAGTATCTCTGTGATGACGTGTCGCGCAAAGAAGCTCTCACTTCCTTTATTATATATTAGATAGATTTTGAAGTTAATTGTGGCATTGAACAAAGGCTCAGCTCGGAAATGCGTATCTTATTACGCAGGCTATGTCACACCTCCCTTTTAAAAAGAAAAAGTGCCAATGATAATGGAATTGGAACTTTGCTCTTTCCTCTACTTTTTCTCCTTTGATGATTTTGGTGGGGTCTGGTATATTGTTTTTATTTTTTCCGGAAAAATAAAGTGAAAGATATTTAATAAAATATCATATTCATAGCTTTACATTTTTAAGGCATAAATTCTTGGTGCTAGGGCTTCCAAAAGCTGAAGAGCATTATTGTTGTCCTTGTCCTTTTTTTTGAAACATGAATTTAAATTGTTGAACCGCAGTGGAACAAAGAACTTTCGTTCAAAGATTAGATTAGATTAGATAACGGCCCTGGCCCTTGGTTGCGTCAAGCCGAGTTTCAAAATCAAAGAGACATGGGACCTGTGAAAGTAACATCTTTGACTAATATACAAGAGAATATGTGCTTCCATAAGGAGGGAAGGATTCAGGTAGAACTGCGAGCCGATTTAAACCATATTAAAGTACACATGCAAATTCTCTTATTTCAAACGACATGTGATTCACGTGTTGTAGGAGCCACAACGAATAAAGTTTTATCCTCCGTGCCTTTTTTTAACAACGAATAAAGTGCTTAAAGGTGGAGTCTTGTTCTCTAAGGGTCCTCTTTTGTCGTGGCGAGTGCGCGTCATGACTTTTCCGGATTATGCAAGTCCCTCGCGAATGTTGAATTTTGATCGGTATCTGTATTTTAATGAAAATTGTAACTTCCATTCATCCCGGTAATTGTGAACAGTATCACGTGAGTAACAAGCGAGAATTATTTTGTTAGGGAATATTATAGGGTCTTTTGCTCTATAAGTCCAGCTGTACTCCTAATGTAATGATCGTCCCCAAAAAGCTAACGCTGATGTGTCTCGCATTGAAGTTATGGTCGAATTTTATTGCGCTTTTCGCTTTGCTTATTATAGATTATATAGATATAACAAAAAATTTGCAGTGGCTATATTATATATTTACTCATAGATACATATATGTCTATGCATCATAATTTGTGATTAATTAAAATTATATTTATTCCAAGTGTAATATCACGTTCTTCAAAAATGAAATTTAGTATTTTAATTTTTTATATCCATATTACAAAGTAGTTTTAAGGATATAATAGTCAAAGTTAAGTCATAATAAGTTAGTTCATTAACTAGTTAGAATTTTTAGAATTTTAATTATACAATGCTTACTAATATGAAAGTTAACTTATCAAGAAATAAGGACCCCACTCAAGATAATAGTATTTTTGTTTTTTTAGCTATATGTGTTTGTATGTTCATATTAAAGAGTGGTTTTAAGGATAAAATAATAAAAACTAAGTCCTAATAAGCTAATTTATTAATTTGTTAGAGTTTCGGAACATTTATAATTTTTTTCAATTAGATAAGGCTTACTAATATGAAAATTAATTTACCAAGAAATAAGGAACCCATCTAAAATAATATTTCAGGCCTTTAATTAGCGATACTTATAATGGTTATAATTATATTTCGTATTGAAAACATAATACGATGAGGCGTCAAGCAAAGAAAGTATCTCTGTGATGACGTGTCGCGCAAAGAAGCTCTCACTTCCTTTATTATATATTAGATAGATTCTGAAGTTAATTGTGGCATTGAACAAAGGCTCAGCTCGGAAATGCGTATCTTATTACGCAGGCTATGTCACACCTCCCTTTTAAAAAGAAAAAGTGCCAATGATAATGGAATTGGAACTTTGCTCTTTCCTCTACTTTTTCTCCTTTGATGATTTTGGTGGGGTCTGGTATATTGTTTTTATTTTTTCCGGAAAAATAAAGTGAAAGATATTTAATAAAATATCATATTCATAGCTTTACATTTTTAAGGCATAAATTCTTGGTGCTAGGGCTTCCAAAAGCTGAAGAGCATTATTGTTGTCCTTGTCCTTTTTTTTGAAACATGAATTTAAATTGTTGAACCGCAGTGGAACAAAGAACTTTCGTTCAAAGATTAGATTAGATTAGATAACGGCCCTGGCCCTTGGTTGCGTCAAGCCGAGTTTCAAAATCAAAGAGACATGGGACCTGTGAAAGTAACATCTTTGACTAATATACAAGAGAATATGTGCTTCCATAAGGAGGGAAGGATTCAGGTAGAACTGCGAGCCGATTTAAACCATATTAAAGTACACATGCAAATTCTCTTATTTCAAACGACATGTGATTCACGTGTTGTAGGAGCCACAACGAATAAAGTTTTATCCTCCGTGCCTTTTTTTAACAACGAATAAAGTGCTTAAAGGTGGAGTCTTGTTCTCTAAGGGTCCTCTTTTGTCGTGGCGAGTGCGCGTCATGACTTTTCCGGATTATGCAAGTCCCTCGCGAATGTTGAATTTTGATCGGTATCTGTATTTTAATGAAAATTGTAACTTCCATTCATCCCGGTAATTGTGAACAGTATCACGTGAGTAACAAGCGAGAATTATTTTGTTAGGAGAATATTATAGGGTCTTTTGCTCTATAAGTCCAGCTGTACTCCTAATGTAATGATCGTCCCCAAAAAGCTAACGCTGATGTGTCTCGCATTGAAGTTATGGTCGAATTTTATTGCGCTTTTCGCTTTGCTTATTATAGATTATATAGATATAACAAAAAATTTGCAGTGGCTATATTATATATTTACTCATAGATACATATATGTCTATGCATCATAATTTGTGATTAATTAAAATTATATTTATTCCAAGTGTAATATCATTTTCTTCAAAATGAAATATAGTATTTTAATTTTTTATATCCATATTACAAAGTAGTTTTAAGGATATAATAGTCAAAGTTAAGTCATAATAAGTTAGTTCATTAACTAGTTAGAATTTTTAGAATTTTAATTATACAATGCTTACTAATATGAAAGTTAACTTATCAAGAAATAAGGACCCCACTCAAGATAATAGTATTTTTGTTTTTTTAGCTATATGTGTTTGTATGTTCATATTAAAGAGTGGTTTTAAGGATAAAATAATAAAAACTAAGTCCTAATAAGCTAATTTATTAATTTGTTAGAGTTTCGGAACATTTATAATTTTTTTCAATTAGATAAGGCTTACTAATATGAAAATTAATTTACCAAGAAATAAGGAACCCATCTAAAATAATATTTCAGGCCTTTAATTAGCGATACTTATAATGGTTATAATTATATTTCGTATTGAAAACATAATACGATGAGGCGTCAAGCAAAGAAAGTATCTCTGTGATGACGTGTCGCGCAAAGAAGCTCTCACTTCCTTTATTATATATTAGATAGATTCTGAAGTTAATTGTGGCATTGAACAAAGGCTCAGCTCGGAAATGCGTATCTTATTACGCAGGCTATGTCACACCTCCCTTTTAAAAAGAAAAAGTGCCAATGATAATGGAATTGGAACTTTGCTCTTTCCTCTACTTTTTCTCCTTTGATGATTTTGGTGGGGTCTGGTATATTGTTTTTATTTTTTCCGGAAAAATAAAGTGAAAGATATTTAATAAAATATCATATTCATAGCTTTACATTTTTAAGGCATAAATTCTTGGTGCTAGGGCTTCCAAAAGCTGAAGAGCATTATTGTTGTCCTTGTCCTTTTTTTTGAAACATGAATTTAAATTGTTGAACCGCAGTGGAACAAAGAACTTTCGTTCAAAGATTAGATTAGATAACGGCCCTGGCCCTTGGTTGCGTCAAGCCGAGTTTCAAAATCAAAGAGACATGGGACCTGTGAAAGTAACATCTTTGACTAATATACAAGAGAATATGTGCTTCCATAAGGAGGGAAGGATTCAGGTAGAACTGCGAGCCGATTTAAACCATATTAAAGTACACATGCAAATTCTCTTATTTCAAACGACATGTGATTCACGTGTTGTAGGAGCCACAACGAATAAAGTTTTATCCTCCGTGCCTTTTTTTAACAACGAATAAAGTGCTTAAAGGTGGAGTCTTGTTCTCTAAGGGTCCTCTTTTGTCGTGGCGAGTGCGCGTCATGACTTTTCCGGATTATGCAAGTCCCTCGCGAATGTTGAATTTTGATCGGTATCTGTATTTTAATGAAAATTGTAACTTCCATTCATCCCGGTAATTGTGAACAGTATCACGTGAGTAACAAGCGAGAATTATTTTGTTAGAGAATATTATAGGGTCTTTTGCTCTATAAGTCCAGCTGTACTCCTAATGTAATGATCGTCCCCAAAAAGCTAACGCTGATGTGTCTCGCATTGAAGTTATGGTCGAATTTTATTGCGCTTTTCGCTTTGCTTATTATAGATTATATAGATATAACAAAAAATTTGCAGTGGCTATATTATATATTTACTCATAGATACATATATGTCTATGCATCATAATTTGTGATTAATTAAAATTATATTTATTCCAAGTGTAATATCACGTTCTTCAAAAATGAAATTTAGTATTTTAATTTTTTATATCCATATTACAAAGTAGTTTTAAGGATATAATAGTCAAAGTTAAGTCATAATAAGTTAGTTCATTAACTAGTTAGAATTTTTAGAATTTTAATTATACAATGCTTACTAATATGAAAGTTAACTTATCAAGAAATAAGGACCCCACTCAAGATAATAGTATTTTTGTTTTTTTAGCTATATGTGTTTGTATGTTCATATTAAAGAGTGGTTTTAAGGATAAAATAATAAAAACTAAGTCCTAATAAGCTAATTTATTAATTTGTTAGAGTTTCGGAACATTTATAATTTTTTTCAATTAGATAAGGCTTACTAATATGAAAATTAATTTACCAAGAAATAAGGAACCCATCTAAAATAATATTTCAGGCCTTTAATTAGCGATACTTATAATGGTTATAATTATATTTCGTATTGAAAACATAATACGATGAGGCGTCAAGCAAAGAAAGTATCTCTGTGATGACGTGTCGCGCAAAGAAGCTCTCACTTCCTTTATTATATATTAGATAGATTCTGAAGTTAATTGTGGCATTGAACAAAGGCTCAGCTCGGAAATGCGTATCTTATTACGCAGGCTATGTCACACCTCCCTTTTAAAAAGAAAAAGTGCCAATGATAATGGAATTGGAACTTTGCTCTTTCCTCTACTTTTTCTCCTTTGATGATTTTGGTGGGGTCTGGTATATTGTTTTTATTTTTTCCGGAAAAATAAAGTGAAAGATATTTAATAAAATATCATATTCATAGCTTTACATTTTTAAGGCATAAATTCTTGGTGCTAGGGCTTCCAAAAGCTGAAGAGCATTATTGTTGTCCTTGTCCTTTTTTTTGAAACATGAATTTAAATTGTTGAACCGCAGTGGAACAAAGAACTTTCGTTCAAAGATTAGATTAGATAACGGCCCTGGCCCTTGGTTGCGTCAAGCCGAGTTTCAAAATCAAAGAGACATGGGACCTGTGAAAGTAACATCTTTGACTAATATACAAGAGAATATGTGCTTCCATAAGGAGGGAAGGATTCAGGTAGAACTGCGAGCCGATTTAAACCATATTAAAGTACACATGCAAATTCTCTTATTTCAAACGACATGTGATTCACGTGTTGTAGGAGCCACAACGAATAAAGTTTTATCCTCCGTGCCTTTTTTTAACAACGAATAAAGTGCTTAAAGGTGGAGTCTTGTTCTCTAAGGGTCCTCTTTTGTCGTGGCGAGTGCGCGTCATGACTTTTCCGGATTATGCAAGTCCCTCGCGAATGTTGAATTTTGATCGGTATCTGTATTTTAATGAAAATTGTAACTTCCATTCATCCCGGTAATTGTGAACAGTATCACGTGAGTAACAAGCGAGAATTATTTTGTTAGAGAATATTATAGGGTCTTTTGCTCTATAAGTCCAGCTGTACTCCTAATGTAATGATCGTCCCCAAAAAGCTAACGCTGATGTGTCTCGCATTGAAGTTATGGTCGAATTTTATTGCGCTTTTCGCTTTGCTTATTATAGATTATATAGATATAACAAAAAATTTGCAGTGGCTATATTATATATTTACTCATAGATACATATATGTCTATGCATCATAATTTGTGATTAATTAAAATTATATTTATTCCAAGTGTAATATCACGTTCTTCAAAAATGAAATTTAGTATTTTAATTTTTTATATCCATATTACAAAGTAGTTTTAAGGATATAATAGTCAAAGTTAAGTCATAATAAGTTAGTTCATTAACTAGTTAGAATTTTTAGAATTTTAATTATACAATGCTTACTAATATGAAAGTTAACTTATCAAGAAATAAGGACCCCACTCAAGATAATAGTATTTTTGTTTTTTTAGCTATATGTGTTTGTATGTTCATATTAAAGAGTGGTTTTAAGGATAAAATAATAAAAACTAAGTCCTAATAAGCTAATTTATTAATTTGTTAGAGTTTCGGAACATTTATAATTTTTTTCAATTAGATAAGGCTTACTAATATGAAAATTAATTTACCAAGAAATAAGGAACCCATCTAAAATAATATTTCAGGCCTTTAATTAGCGATACTTATAATGGTTATAATTATATTTCGTATTGAAAACATAATACGATGAGGCGTCAAGCAAAGAAAGTATCTCTGTGATGACGTGTCGCGCAAAGAAGCTCTCACTTCCTTTATTATATATTAGATAGATTTTGAAGTTAATTGTGGCATTGAACAAAGGCTCAGCTCGGAAATGCGTATCTTATTACGCAGGCTATGTCACACCTCCCTTTTAAAAAGAAAAAGTGCCAATGATAATGGAATTGGAACTTTGCTCTTTCCTCTACTTTTTCTCCTTTGATGATTTTGGTGGGGTCTGGTATATTGTTTTTATTTTTTCCGGAAAAATAAAGTGAAAGATATTTAATAAAATATCATATTCATAGCTTTACATTTTTAAGGCATAAATTCTTGGTGCTAGGGCTTCCAAAAGCTGAAGAGCATTATTGTTGTCCTTGTCCTTTTTTTTGAAACATGAATTTAAATTGTTGAACCGCAGTGGAACAAAGAACTTTCGTTCAAAGATTAGATTAGATAACGGCCCTGGCCCTTGGTTGCGTCAAGCCGAGTTTCAAAATCAAAGAGACATGGGACCTGTGAAAGTAACATCTTTGACTAATATACAAGAGAATATGTGCTTCCATAAGGAGGGAAGGATTCAGGTAGAACTGCGAGCCGATTTAAACCATATTAAAGTACACATGCAAATTCTCTTATTTCAAACGACATGTGATTCACGTGTTGTAGGAGCCACAACGAATAAAGTTTTATCCTCCGTGCCTTTTTTTAACAACGAATAAAGTGCTTAAAGGTGGAGTCTTGTTCTCTAAGGGTCCTCTTTTGTCGTGGCGAGTGCGCGTCATGACTTTTCCGGATTATGCAAGTCCCTCGCGAATGTTGAATTTTGATCGGTATCTGTATTTTAATGAAAATTGTAACTTCCATTCATCCCGGTAATTGTGAACAGTATCACGTGAGTAACAAGCGAGAATTATTTTGTTAGAGAATATTATAGGGTCTTTTGCTCTATAAGTCCAGCTGTACTCCTAATGTAATGATCGTCCCCAAAAAGCTAACGCTGATGTGTCTCGCATTGAAGTTATGGTCGAATTTTATTGCGCTTTTCGCTTTGCTTATTATAGATTATATAGATATAACAAAAAATTTGCAGTGGCTATATTATATATTTACTCATAGATACATATATGTCTATGCATCATAATTTGTGATTAATTAAAATTATATTTATTCCAAGTGTAATATCACGTTCTTCAAAAATGAAATTTAGTATTTTAATTTTTTATATCCATATTACAAAGTAGTTTTAAGGATATAATAGTCAAAGTTAAGTCATAATAAGTTAGTTCATTAACTAGTTAGAATTTTTAGAATTTTAATTATACAATGCTTACTAATATGAAAGTTAACTTATCAAGAAATAAGGACCCCACTCAAGATAATAGTATTTTTGTTTTTTTAGCTATATGTGTTTGTATGTTCATATTAAAGAGTGGTTTTAAGGATAAAATAATAAAAACTAAGTCCTAATAAGCTAATTTATTAATTTGTTAGAGTTTCGGAACATTTATAATTTTTATCAATTAGATAAGGCTTACTAATATGAAAATTAATTTACCAAGAAATAAGGAACCCATCTAAAATAATATTTCAGGCCTTTAATTAGCGATACTTATAATGGTTATAATTATATTTCGTATTGAAAACATAATACGATGAGGCGTCAAGCAAAGAAAGTATCTCTGTGATGACGTGTCGCGCAAAGAAGCTCTCACTTCCTTTATTATATATTAGATAGATTTTGAAGTTAATTGTGGCATTGAACAAAGGCTCAGCTCGGAAATGCGTATCTTATTACGCAGGCTATGTCACACCTCCCTTTTAAAAAGAAAAAGTGCCAATGATAATGGAATTGGAACTTTGCTCTTTCCTCTACTTTTTCTCCTTTGATGATTTTGGTGGGGTCTGGTATATTGTTTTTATTTTTTCCGGAAAAATAAAGTGAAAGATATTTAATAAAATATCATATTCATAGCTTTACATTTTTAAGGCATAAATTCTTGGTGCTAGGGCTTCCAAAAGCTGAAGAGCATTATTGTTGTCCTTGTCCTTTTTTTTGAAACATGAATTTAAATTGTTGAACCGCAGTGGAACAAAGAACTTTCGTTCAAAGATTAGATTAGATAACGGCCCTGGCCCTTGGTTGCGTCAAGCCGAGTTTCAAAATCAAAGAGACATGGGACCTGTGAAAGTAACATCTTTGACTAATATACAAGAGAATATGTGCTTCCATAAGGAGGGAAGGATTCAGGTAGAACTGCGAGCCGATTTAAACCATATTAAAGTACACATGCAAATTCTCTTATTTCAAACGACATGTGATTCACGTGTTGTAGGAGCCACAACGAATAAAGTTTTATCCTCCGTGCCTTTTTTTAACAACGAATAAAGTGCTTAAAGGTGGAGTCTTGTTCTCTAAGGGTCCTCTTTTGTCGTGGCGAGTGCGCGTCATGACTTTTCCGGATTATGCAAGTCCCTCGCGAATGTTGAATTTTGATCGGTATCTGTATTTTAATGAAAATTGTAACTTCCATTCATCCCGGTAATTGTGAACAGTATCACGTGAGTAACAAGCGAGAATTATTTTGTTAGAGAATATTATAGGGTCTTTTGCTCTATAAGTCCAGCTGTACTCCTAATGTAATGATCGTCCCCAAAAAGCTAACGCTGATGTGTCTCGCATTGAAGTTATGGTCGAATTTTATTGCGCTTTTCGCTTTGCTTATTATAGATTATATAGATATAACAAAAAATTTGCAGTGGCTATATTATATATTTACTCATAGATACATATATGTCTATGCATCATAATTTGTGATTAATTAAAATTATATTTATTCCAAGTGTAATATCACGTTCTTCAAAAATGAAATTTAGTATTTTAATTTTTTATATCCATATTACAAAGTAGTTTTAAGGATATAATAGTCAAAGTTAAGTCATAATAAGTTAGTTCATTAACTAGTTAGAATTTTTAGAATTTTAATTATACAATGCTTACTAATATGAAAGTTAACTTATCAAGAAATAAGGACCCCACTCAAGATAATAGTATTTTTGTTTTTTTAGCTATATGTGTTTGTATGTTCATATTAAAGAGTGGTTTTAAGGATAAAATAATAAAAACTAAGTCCTAATAAGCTAATTTATTAATTTGTTAGAGTTTCGGAACATTTATAATTTTTTTCAATTAGATAAGGCTTACTAATATGAAAATTAATTTACCAAGAAATAAGGAACCCATCTAAAATAATATTTCAGGCCTTTAATTAGCGATACTTATAATGGTTATAATTATATTTCGTATTGAAAACATAATACGATGAGGCGTCAAGCAAAGAAAGTATCTCTGTGATGACGTGTCGCGCAAAGAAGCTCTCACTTCCTTTATTATATATTAGATAGATTTTGAAGTTAATTGTGGCATTGAACAAAGGCTCAGCTCGGAAATGCGTATCTTATTACGCAGGCTATGTCACACCTCCCTTTTAAAAAGAAAAAGTGCCAATGATAATGGAATTGGAACTTTGCTCTTTCCTCTACTTTTTCTCCTTTGATGATTTTGGTGGGGTCTGGTATATTGTTTTTATTTTTTCCGGAAAAATAAAGTGAAAGATATTTAATAAAATATCATATTCATAGCTTTACATTTTTAAGGCATAAATTCTTGGTGCTAGGGCTTCCAAAAGCTGAAGAGCATTATTGTTGTCCTTGTCCTTTTTTTTGAAACATGAATTTAAATTGTTGAACCGCAGTGGAACAAAGAACTTTCGTTCAAAGATTAGATTAGATTAGACGGCCCTGGCCCTTGGTTGCGTCAAGCCGAGTTTCAAAATCAAAGAGACATGGGACCTGTGAAAGTAACATATTTGACTAATATACAAAAGAATATGTGCTTCCATAAGGAGGGAAGGATTCAGGTAGAACTGCGAGCCGATTTAAACCATATTAAAGTAAGTACACATGCAAATTCTCTTATTTCAAACGACATGTGATTGACGTGTTGTAGGAGCCACAACGAATAAAGTTTTATCCTCCGTGCCTTTTTTTAACAACGAATAAAGTGCTTAAAGGTGGAGTCTTGTTCTCTAAGGGTCCTCTTTTGTCGTGGCGAGTGCGCGTCATGACTTTTCCGGATTATGCAAGTCCCTCGCGAATGTTGAATTTTGATCGGTATCTGTATTTTAATGAAAATTGTAACTTCCATTCATCCCGGTAATTGTGAACAGTATCACGTGAGTAACAAGCGAGAATTATTTTGTTAGAGAATATTATAGGGTCTTTTGCTCTATAAGTCCAGCTGTACTCCTAATGTAATGATCGTCCCCAAAAAGCTAACGCTGATGTGTCTCGCATTGAAGTTATGGTCGAATTTTATTGCGCTTTTCGCTTTGCTTATTATAGATTATATAGATATAACAAAAAATTTGCAGTGGCTATATTATATATTTACTCATAGATACATATATGTCTATGCATCATAATTTGTGATTAATTAAAATTATATTTATTCCAAGTGTAATATCACGTTCTTCAAAAATGAAATTTAGTATTTTAATTTTTTATATCCATATTACAAAGTAGTTTTAAGGATATAATAGTCAAAGTTAAGTCATAATAAGTTAGTTCATTAACTAGTTAGAATTTTTAGAATTTTAATTATACAATGCTTACTAATATGAAAGTTAACTTATCAAGAAATAAGGACCCCACTCAAGATAATAGTATTTTTGTTTTTTTAGCTATATGTGTTTGTATGTTCATATTAAAGAGTGGTTTTAAGGATAAAATAATAAAAACTAAGTCCTAATAAGCTAATTTATTAATTTGTTAGAGTTTCGGAACATTTATAATTTTTATCAATTAGATAAGGCTTACTAATATGAAAATTAATTTACCAAGAAATAAGGAACCCATCTAAAATAATATTTCAGGCCTTTAATTAGCGATACTTATAATGGTTATAATTATATTTCGTATTGAAAACATAATACGATGAGGCGTCAAGCAAAGAAAGTATCTCTGTGATGACGTGTCGCGCAAAGAAGCTCTCACTTCCTTTATTATATATTAGATAGATTTTGAAGTTAATTGTGGCATTGAACAAAGGCTCAGCTCGGAAATGCGTATCTTATTACGCAGGCTATGTCACACCTCCCTTTTAAAAAGAAAAAGTGCCAATGATAATGGAATTGGAACTTTGCTCTTTCCTCTACTTTTTCTCCTTTGATGATTTTGGTGGGGTCTGGTATATTGTTTTTATTTTTTCCGGAAAAATAAAGTGAAAGATATTTAATAAAATATCATATTCATAGCTTTACATTTTTAAGGCATAAATTCTTGGTGCTAGGGCTTCCAAAAGCTGAAGAGCATTATTGTTGTCCTTGTCCTTTTTTTTGAAACATGAATTTAAATTGTTGAACCGCAGTGGAACAAAGAACTTTCGTTCAAAGATTAGATTAGATTAGATAACGGCCCTGGCCCTTGGTTGCGTCAAGCCGAGTTTCAAAATCAAAGAGACATGGGACCTGTGAAAGTAACATATTTGACTAATATACAAAAGAATATGTGCTTCCATAAGGAGGGAAGGATTCAGGTAGAACTGCGAGCCGATTTAAACCATATTAAAGTAAGTACACATGCAAATTCTCTTATTTCAAACGACATGTGATTGACGTGTTGTAGGAGCCACAACGAATAAAGTTTTATCCTCCGTGCCTTTTTTTAACAACGAATAAAGTGCTTAAAGGTGGAGTCTTGTTCTCTAAGGGTCCTCTTTTGTCGTGGCGAGTGCGCGTCATGACTTTTCCGGATTATGCAAGTCCCTCGCGAATGTTGAATTTTGATCGGTATCTGTATTTTAATGAAAATTGTAACTTCCATTCATCCCGGTAATTGTGAACAGTATCACGTGAGTAACAAGCGAGAATTATTTTGTTAGAGAATATTATAGGGTCTTTTGCTCTATAAGTCCAGCTGTACTCCTAATGTAATGATCGTCCCCAAAAAGCTAACGCTGATGTGTCTCGCATTGAAGTTATGGTCGAATTTTATTGCGCTTTTCGCTTTGCTTATTATAGATTATATAGATATAACAAAAAATTTGCAGTGGCTATATTATATATTTACTCATAGATACATATATGTCTATGCATCATAATTTGTGATTAATTAAAATTATATTTATTCCAAGTGTAATATCACGTTCTTCAAAAATGAAATTTAGTATTTTAATTTTTTATATCCATATTACAAAGTAGTTTTAAGGATATAATAGTCAAAGTTAAGTCATAATAAGTTAGTTCATTAACTAGTTAGAATTTTTAGAATTTTAATTATACAATGCTTACTAATATGAAAGTTAACTTATCAAGAAATAAGGACCCCACTCAAGATAATAGTATTTTTGTTTTTTTAGCTATATGTGTTTGTATGTTCATATTAAAGAGTGGTTTTAAGGATAAAATAATAAAAACTAAGTCCTAATAAGCTAATTTATTAATTTGTTAGAGTTTCGGAACATTTATAATTTTTATCAATTAGATAAGGCTTACTAATATGAAAATTAATTTACCAAGAAATAGGGAACCCATCTAAAATAATATTTCAGGCCTTTAATTAGCGATACTTATAATGGTTATAATTATATTTCGTATTGAAAACATAATACGATGAGGCGTCAAGCAAAGAAAGTATCTCTGTGATGACGTGTCGCGCAAAGAAGCTCTCACTTCCTTTATTATATATTAGATAGATTTTGAAGTTAATTGTGGCATTGAACAAAGGCTCAGCTCGGAAATGCGTATCTTATTACGCAGGCTATGTCACACCTCCCTTTTAAAAAGAAAAAGTGCCAATGATAATGGAATTGGAACTTTGCTCTTTCCTCTACTTTTTCTCCTTTGATGATTTTGGTGGGGTCTGGTATATTGTTTTCATGTTTTTCGGAAAAATAAAGTGAAAGATATTTAATAAAATATCATATTCATAGCTTTACATTTTTAAGGCATAAATTCTTGGTGCTAGGGCTTCCAAAAGCTGAAGAGCATTATTGTTGTCCTTGTCCTTTTTTTTGAAACATGAATTTAAATTGTTGAACCGCAGTGGAACAAAGAACTTTCGTTCAAAGATTAGATTAGATAACGGCCCTGACCCTTGGTTGCGTCAAGCCGAGTTTCAAAATCAAAGAGACATGGGACCTGTGAAAGTAACATATTTGACTAATATACAAAAGAATATGTGCTTCCATAAGGAGGGAAGGATTCAGGTAGAACTGCGAGCCGATTTAAACCATATTAAAGTAAGTACACATGCAAATTCTCTTATTTCAAACGACATGTGATTGACGTGTTGTAGGAGCCACAACGAATAAAGTTTTATCCTCCGTGCCTTTTTTTAACAACGAATAAAGTGCTTAAAGGTGGAGTCTTGTTCTCTAAGGGTCCTCTTTTGTCGTGGCGAGTGCGCGTCATGACTTTTCCGGATTATGCAAGTCCCTCGCGAATGTTGAATTTTGATCGGTATCTGTATTTTAATGAAAATTGTAACTTCCATTCATCCCGGTAATTGTGAACAGTATCACGTGAGTAACAAGCGAGAATTATTTTGTTAGAGAATATTATAGGGTCTTTTGCTCTATAAGTCCAGCTGTACTCCTAATGTAATGACCGTCCCCAAAAAGCTAACGCTGATGTGTCTCGCATTGAAGTTATGGTCGAATTTTATTGCGCTTTTCGCTTTGCTTATTATAGATTATATAGATATAACAAAAAATTTGCAGTGGCTATATTATATATTTACTCATAGATACATATATGTCTATGCATCATAATTTGTGATTAATTAAAATTATATTTATTCCAAGTGTAATATCACGTTCTTCAAAAATGAAATTTAGTATTTTAATTTTTTATATCCATATTACAAAGTAGTTTTAAGGATATAATAGTCAAAGTTAAGTCATAATAAGTTAGTTCATTAACTAGTTAGAATTTTTAGAATTTTAATTATACAATGCTTACTAATATGAAAGTTAACTTATCAAGAAATAAGGACCCCACTCAAGATAATAGTATTTTTGTTTTTTTAGCTATATGTGTTTGTATGTTCATATTAAAGAGTGGTTTTAAGGATAAAATAATAAAAACTAAGTCCTAATAAGCTAATTTATTAATTTGTTAGAGTTTCGGAACATTTATAATTTTTTTCAATTAGATAAGGCTTACTAATATGAAAATTAATTTACCAAGAAATAAGGAACCCATCTAAAATAATATTTCAGGCCTTTAATTAGCGATACTTATAATGGTTATAATTATATTTCGTATTGAAAACATAATACGATGAGGCGTCAAGCAAAGAAAGTATCTCTGTGATGACGTGTCGCGCAAAGAAGCTCTCACTTCCTTTATTATATATTAGATAGATTCTGAAGTTAATTGTGGCATTGAACAAAGGCTCAGCTCGGAAATGCGTATCTTATTACGCAGGCTATGTCACACCTCCCTTTTAAAAAGAAAAAGTGCCAATGATAATGGAATTGGAACTTTGCTCTTTCCTCTACTTTTTCTCCTTTGATGATTTTGGTGGGGTCTGGTATATTGTTTTTATTTTTTCCGGAAAAATAAAGTGAAAGATATTTAATAAAATATCATATTCATAGCTTTACATTTTTAAGGCATAAATTCTTGGTGCTAGGGCTTCCAAAAGCTGAAGAGCATTATTGTTGTCCTTGTCCTTTTTTTTGAAACATGAATTTAAATTGTTGAACCGCAGTGGAACAAAGAACTTTCGTTCAAAGATTAGATTAGATTAGACGGCCCTGGCCCTTGGTTGCGTCAAGCCGAGTTTCAAAATCAAAGAGACATGGGACCTGTGAAAGTAACATCTTTGACTAATATACAAGAGAATATGTGCTTCCATAAGGAGGGAAGGATTCAGGTAGAACTGCGAGCCGATTTAAACCATATTAAAGTACACATGCAAATTCTCTTATTTCAAACGACATGTGATTCACGTGTTGTAGGAGCCACAACGAATAAAGTTTTATCCTCCGTGCCTTTTTTTAACAACGAATAAAGTGCTTAAAGGTGGAGTCTTGTTCTCTAAGGGTCCTCTTTTGTCGTGGCGAGTGCGCGTCATGACTTTTCCGGATTATGCAAGTCCCTCGCGAATGTTGAATTTTGATCGGTATCTGTATTTTAATGAAAATTGTAACTTCCATTCATCCCGGTAATTGTGAACAGTATCACGTGAGTAACAAGCGAGAATTATTTTGTTAGAGAATATTATAGGGTCTTTTGCTCTATAAGTCCAGCTGTACTCCTAATGTAATGACCGTCCCCAAAAAGCTAACGCTGATGTGTCTCGCATTGAAGTTATGGTCGAATTTTATTGCGCTTTTCGCTTTGCTTATTATAGATTATATAGATATAACAAAAAATTTGCAGTGGCTATATTATATATTTACTCATAGATACATATATGTCTATGCATCATAATTTGTGATTAATTAAAATTATATTTATTCCAAGTGTAATATCATGTTCTTCAAAATGAAATTTAGTATTTTAATTTTTTATATCCATATTACAAAGTAGTTTTAAGGATATAATAGTCAAAGTTAAGTCATAATAAGTTAGTTCATTAACTAGTTAGAATTTTTAGAATTTTAATTATACAATGCTTACTAATATGAAAGTTAACTTATCAAGAAATAAGGACCCCACTCAAGATAATAGTATTTTTGTTTTTTTAGCTATATGTGTTTGTATGTTCATATTAAAGAGTGGTTTTAAGGATAAAATAATAAAAACTAAGTCCTAATAAGCTAATTTATTAATTTGTTAGAGTTTCGGAACATTTATAATTTTTTTCAATTAGATAAGGCTTACTAATATGAAAATTAATTTACCAAGAAATAAGGAACCCATCTAAAATAATATTTCAGGCCTTTAATTAGCGATACTTATAATGGTTATAATTATATTTCGTATTGAAAACATAATACGATGAGGCGTCAAGCAAAGAAAGTATCTCTGTGATGACGTGTCGCGCAAAGAAGCTCTCACTTCCTTTATTATATATTAGATAGATTTTGAAGTTAATTGTGGCATTGAACAAAGGCTCAGCTCGGAAATGCGTATCTTATTACGCAGGCTATGTCACACCTCCCTTTTAAAAAGAAAAAGTGCCAATGATAATGGAATTGGAACTTTGCTCTTTCCTCTACTTTTTCTCCTTTGATGATTTTGGTGGGGTCTGGTATATTGTTTTTATTTTTTCCGGAAAAATAAAGTGAAAGATATTTAATAAAATATCATATTCATAGCTTTACATTTTTAAGGCATAAATTCTTGGTGCTAGGGCTTCCAAAAGCTGAAGAGCATTATTGTTGTCCTTGTCCTTTTTTTTGAAACATGAATTTAAATTGTTGAACCGCAGTGGAACAAAGAACTTTCGTTCAAAGATTAGATTAGATTAGATAACGGCCTTGGCCCTTGGTTGCGTCAAGTCGAGTTTCAAAATCAAAGAGACATGGGACCTGTGAAAGTAACATCTTTGAATAATATACAAGATAATATGTGCTTCCATAAGGAGGGAAGGATTCAGGTAGAACTGCGAGCCGATTTAAACCATATTAAAGTACACATGCAAATTCTCTTATTTCAAACGACATGTGATTCACGTGTTGTAGGAGCCACAACGAATAAAGTTTTATCCTCCGTGCCTTTTTTTAACAACGAATAAAGTGCTTAAAGGTGGAGTCTTGTTCTCTAAGGGTCCTCTTTTGTCGTGGCGAGTGCGCGTCATGACTTTTCCGGATTATGCAAGTCCCTCGCGAATGTTGAATTTTGATCGGTATCTGTATTTTAATGAAAATTGTAACTTCCATTCATCCCGGTAATTGTGAACAGTATCACGTGAGTAACAAGCGAGAATTATTTTGTTAGGGAATATTATAGGGTCTTTTGCTCTATAAGTCCAGCTGTACTCCTAATGTAATGACCGTCCCCAAAAAGCTAACGCTGATGTGTCTCGCATTGAAGTTATGGTCGAATTTTATTGCGCTTTTCGCTTTGCTTATTATAGATTATATAGATATAACAAAAAATTTGCAGTGGCTATATTATATATTTACTCATAGATACATATATGTCTATGCATCATAATTTGTGATTAATTAAAATTATATTTATTCCAAGTGTAATATCACGTTCTTCAAAAATGAAATTTAGTCTTTTATTTTTTTATATCCATATTACAAAGTAGTTTTAAGGATATAATAGTCAAAGTTAAGTCATAATAAGTTAGTTCATTAACTAGTTAGAATTTTTAGAATTTTAATTATACAATGCTTACTAATATGAAAGTTAACTTATCAAGAAATAAGGACCCCACTCAAGATAATAGTATTTTTGTTTTTTTAGCTATATGTGTTTGTATGTTCATATTAAAGAGTGGTTTTAAGGATAAAATAATAAAAACTAAGTCCTAATAAGCTAATTTATTAATTTGTTAGAGTTTCGGAACATTTATAATTTTTTTCAATTAGATAAGGCTTACTAATATGAAAATTAATTTACCAAGAAATAAGGAACCCATCTAAAATAATATTTCAGGCCTTTAATTAGCGATACTTATAATGGTTATAATTATATTTCGTATTGAAAACATAATACGATGAGGCGTCAAGCAAAGAAAGTATCTCTGTGATGACGTGTCGCGCAAAGAAGCTCTCACTTCCTTTATTATATATTAGATAGATTTTGAAGTTAATTGTGGCATTGAACAAAGGCTCAGCTCGGAAATGCGTATCTTATTACGCAGGCTATGTCACACCTCCCTTTTAAAAAGAAAAAGTGCCAATGATAATGGAATTGGAACTTTGCTCTTTCCTCTACTTTTTCTCCTTTGATGATTTTGGTGGGGTCTGGTATATTGTTTTTATTTTTTCCTGAAAAATAAAGTAAAGGATATTTAATAAAATATCATATTCATAGCTTTACATTTTTAAGGCATAAATTCTTGGTGCTAGGGCTTCCAAAAGCTGAAGAGCATTATTGTTGTCCTTGTCCTTTTTTTTTGAAACATGAATTTAAATTGTTGAACCGCAGTGGAACAAAGAACTTTCGTTCAAAGATTAGATTAGATTAGATAACGGCCCTGGCCCTTGGTTGCGTCAAGCCGAGTTTCAAAATCAAAGAGACATGGGACCTGTGAAAGTAACATCTTTGACTAATATACAAGAGAATATGTGCTTCCATAAGGAGGGAAGGATTCAGGTAGAACTGCGAGCCGATTTAAACCATATTAAAGTACACATGCAAATTCTCTTATTTCAAACGACATGTGATTCACGTGTTGTAGGAGCCACAACGAATAAAGTTTTATCCTCCGTGCCTTTTTTTAACAACGAATAAAGTGCTTAAAGGTGGAGTCTTGTTCTCTAAGGGTCCTCTTTTGTCGTGGCGAGTGCGCGTCATGACTTTTCCGGATTATGCAAGTCCCTCGCGAATGTTGAATTTTGATCGGTATCTGTATTTTAATGAAAATTGTAACTTCCATTCATCCCGGTAATTGTGAACAGTATCACGTGAGTAACAAGCGAGAATTATTTTGTTAGAGAATATTATAGGGTCTTTTGCTCTATAAGTCCAGCTGTACTCCTAATGTAATGACCGTCCCCAAAAAGCTAACGCTGATGTGTCTCGCATTGAAGTTATGGTCGAATTTTATTGCGCTTTTCGCTTTGCTTATTATAGATTATATAGATATAACAAAAAATTTGCAGTGGCTATATTATATATTTACTCATAGATACATATATGTCTATGCATCATAATTTGTGATTAATTAAAATTATATTTATTCCAAGTGTAATATCATGTTCTTCAAAATGAAATTTAGTATTTTAATTTTTTATATCCATATTACAAAGTAGTTTTAAGGATATAATAGTCAAAGTTAAGTCATAATAAGTTAGTTCATTAACTAGTTAGAATTTTTAGAATTTTAATTATACAATGCTTACTAATATGAAAGTTAACTTATCAAGAAATAAGGACCCCACTCAAGATAATAGTATTTTTGTTTTTTTAGCTATATGTGTTTGTATGTTCATATTAAAGAGTGGTTTTAAGGATAAAATAATAAAAACTAAGTCCTAATAAGCTAATTTATTAATTTGTTAGAGTTTCGGAACATTTATAATTTTTATCAATTAGATAAGGCTTACTAATATGAAAATTAATTTACCAAGAAATAAGGAACCCATCTAAAATAATATTTCAGGCCTTTAATTAGCGATACTTATAATGGTTATAATTATATTTCGTATTGAAAACATAATACGATGAGGCGTCAAGCAAAGAAAGTATCTCTGTGATGACGTGTCGCGCAAAGAAGCTCTCACTTCCTTTATTATATACTAGATAGATTCTGAAGTTAATTGTGGCATTGAACAAAGCCTCAGCTCGGAAATGCGTATCTTATTACGCAGGCTATGTCACACCTCCCTTTTAGAAAGAAAAAGTGCCAATGATAATGGAATTGGAACTTTGCTCTTTCCTCTACTTTTTCTCCTTTGATGATTTTGGTGGGGTCTGGTATATTGTTTTTATTTTTTCCGGAAAAATAAAGTAAAGGATATTTAATAAAATATCATATTCATAGCTTTACATTTTTAAGGCATAAATTCTTGGTGCTAGGGCTTCCAAAAGCTGAAGAGCATTATTGTTGTCCTTGTCCTTTTTTTTGAAACATGAATTTAAATTGTTGAACCGCAGTGGAACAAAGAACTTTCGTTCAAAGATTAGATTAGATTAGATAACGGCCCTGGCCCTTGGTTGCGTCAAGGCGAGTTTCAAAATCAAAGAGACATGGGACCTGTGAAAGTAACATCTTTGACTAATATACAAGAGAATATGTGCTTCCATAAGGAGGGAAGGATTCAGGTAGAACTCCGAGCCGATTTAAACCATATTAAAGTACACATGCAAATTCTCTTATTTCAAACGACATGTGATTCACGTGTTGTAGGAGCCACAACGAATAAAGTTTTATCCTCCGTGCCTTTTTTTAACAACGGATAAAGTGCTTAAAGGTGGAGTCTTGTTCTCTAAGGGTCCTCTTTTGTCGTGGCGAGTGCGCGTCATGACTTTTCCGGATTATGCAAGTCCCTCGCGAATGTTGAATTTTGATCGGTATCTGTATTTTAATGAAAATTGTAACTTCCATTCATCCCGGTAATTGTGAACAGTATCACGTGAGTAACAAGCGAGAATTATTTTGTTAGGGAATATTATAGGGTCTTTTGCTCTATGTACACCTATGGTTGCTATATATATATATATATATATATATATGGGGAAAGCGAATATAAGGCTAGCCTCACGCAACTTGCGTGAGGCTAGCGGCAAAAACTACGTAGTTTCGTTAAAAAAATGAGCTCAGATATTGTTTTCTTTTTTCTTTCCTGTTTTTCTGTCGCGCATTGTCTCTCCCTTCCCCCTGTTTCCTCTCATCTCTTCCCTGTCTTCTCGGAGCAGGCCCTAGCATCATCGCCCTAACCTTCCACCGTCGACTATCATCACCCATCAACGCCCCAACATCATGCCGCAACTGTAACAGGCTAACCGTCATCAATGCCCCAACCTTCCACCGTAAACCACCAACAGCCATCGTAGACCACCAAGCTTCCGTCGCCGCCGCCATAAACAGCCATTCCTGTCACAACCTTCCTTCGCCGGCTACTGCAACCATCCTGCACCGGCCAACAATACCTCCACAGTTTCCACAGACGAACGCCACACTGCCTCCACAGATGAACGCCACACCTCCTTATCGAAACCCAGCACTGCCGCCGGCCACTTCACAGAGCCAAGCAGCACCTTATATCTTGAAGGCTAGCTTCCGTCGCCGGGCAGTTCCATCGTGAACAACCCTTTCAAAGAACTACGCAGACCTCCCATCACCCACCACATCAAAGCATCGCCACATACTGAAATCAGGCAAGTTTTAATCTACCCTGCCTCTCTATTTTATAGTGGTTTTGTGAATGATTTCTTGCTTCTTCCATGTTACAAATGACTGTCAATTGTTGCTCTATTCCATTGTTTAGTGATCTCCATCGTGCAACCATTCTATCTCGATGCCAATTGTCATTCATAAATCTGACCCTTTTTTTGTTTCTCTGCTTTCTGTTCAGATGGAATATTATACTGCTCTTAAGTGTTTTCTATTGCAATCACTTACAATCTCAACAATCCATGTTGTGCGACAATCTGTAAGGTCCACCTTACTTTTTAAGTACGTCCTGTCGTGCTATTATTGAAATGTTCTTCCTTTTGGATAAAAAGAGATTTAAGAACATTCGCAACACTCGTTTTATCCCTCGGTCACAAACAGAATAATTGTTGATAGCTAACGATTACAGTTTATCCCTTGGTCACAAACAGAATAATGGAAGGATACATACACTTGAAAAAATGCTTCTGCCTCACATGTGCAAGGGATCCTCTAGTCGTTAATGATTATGCTTGCTTTGCTTGAGCACCCACAGTACTGGATTTGGCTACATGAACCAGAGAATGTGGCAGGAAGATGGGTGACAGTGAGTGTGAGGGTGGCCGGCGCAGGAAGGATGTGACGGTGGGTTGCTTGTGGGGAGTGGAAACTGTGGAGGCAATGGGCGGTGGAGAACGTTTGCGGCAGGAACGGATATATACGACGGCCGGAGATGGAAGGTTTTTGGTCTAAGGCGGCCGGAGATGGAAGATGGGTGGTCTACGGTGGCTTGACAGTGGAAACAGTGGCGTTTGTCTGTGGTGTTGGTAGTGCACTGTCACGGCAGGAGGAAGGTTGACGCCGGCGAAGGAAGGTTGGGACTGTGGGAAGGTGGGAAGGTTGACGCTGGCACAGGAAGGTTGGGACGTTGCTAGGGATTGCGACAGAAAATACGGGGAAACACTGTCACGGCAGGAGGATGGGTGTTGGTGGGCGTGATGTTGGCCGGTGCAGGAAGGTGGACGCCGGCACAGGAAGGTTGGGACTGTGCTAGGGCCTGCTGCAGAAAATACGGGGAAGAGACGAGAGGAAAACAGGGGAAGGGAAGAGAGAGAAAACTTTGATGATGTACTGTTACAGTTGCGGCATGATGCTAGGGCCTGCTCAGAGAAGACAGGGAAGAGATGAGAGGAAACAGGGGGAAGAGAGAGACAATGCGCAACATAAAAACAGGAAGAAAAAAAAAAGAAAACAATATCTTAGCTATTTTTTTAACGAAACTACGTAGTTTTTCCCGCTAGCCTCACGCAAGTTGCGTGAGGCTAGCCTTATATTCGCTTTCCCCTATATATATATATATATATATATATATATATATATATATATATATATATATATATATATATATATATATGGGGTTCGATACACACCCACCGGTGGGAAAAATAATTTTTCCCACCCAATCGCCTGAAAGTCGACCGGTTGCCTTCAATAAAAAAAAGACAGCTGGACTGGGCCATTTATGGCGAAAAGGGGCAATGATTGGCATTGGGCCAATCGCATGAAAGTCAGGCGATTGGCCCAAAGCCAAGCGCCCGAAAGTCAGGCGGTTGGCCCAAAGGCCAATCGCCTGACTTTAAAGCCAATCGCCAGACTTTCATGCGATTGGCCCAATGGCAATCACACGGTCCATTTTTTTTTGGGCCAATCGCACGGTCCATTTTTTTTTTGTTTTTTCGGCCTCGCCTCCTCTCACCCGAAGTAACCCCCACCTTGGCCCCACCCCTCTTCCCCCTCCCCATTTGTTTATTTCCCCCCCCCCCCCAGGCCCCCACCCCCCTCCCCACTTGTCCAAATTTTTTCCCAGACCCCCACCCCATTCCCCACTTGTCCAATTTTTTCCCTAGACCCCCACCCCCCCTTCTGCAGACCTTCCTCCCTCCAATTTGCTTGTTTGTTTTGCCCCCCCCCCCCTCCCACGGCTCACTTTTCTGCCTATAAAAACCCTCTTCCCCCGAATTATTTCTTACACTCTCATCAGTCTCCCTATCTCACCTACATAATCTCCACAACAATACGAGCGAAAAAAAATTTACGCTAGAAGATCGGTGGATAACCGCTAGAAGAAGATCGGTGGATTTCTTCGTCATTTTTTTCACGCTGAAACAAGTAAGTATTTTGAATTTTCTTATAATTCAATGTTTATTTAAATTGTTGTTACGCTTAAATTGTTCTTACCATAGCCTAAAATTCGTGTTTAGGGCGTCAAAATTACGTTTTTACAAATCGGGGTATTACATTCGAAAGATTCGAAAATAGCGATTTTTTAGGCCGTCAAAATTATGATTTTTCACGAATTTATAAAAAATATCTAGAGCTAGATTTTGCCAAAGTGCAAAAAAGAGACCCTAGTTATTTTTAAAAGATCTGTATCAGGTAAAAATTTCAGATTTTTTCAAATACTGGAAAGGGGTTAACTGATACGCGCAACCTTGTAACTTCGCAGTCTAATTTAAAATATCAAGCTAGCACGGTTTCGCGCGAAATTTTTTTGAGAGCCCTAGGATGTTGGAAAGTTCCATTCCCCATGAATTCGGGCCATTCCGAAGCCGGTAGCAATTTTTTGCCGAACGGGCTTTTAAGCGCTCGATCCGGACACATGTTCGGGATTTTTTGACGAAAAATCCCTAAACTACTTTTTAGATCAAGGATGCACTCAGCAACCTCAGAATAGCGTCTTAAAGCACGTTTGAGATTTTTCCCGATGCCAGGGGGCATTTTCGTAATTCGCCGCCTGATAGGGGTATTCTCGTAATTTTACGCTTTCAACTTTTTCGAACGTCTTTTCAGTCCGTAAATGTAAGCACACCCTAAGGATGTTGGAAAGTTCCATTCCCCACGAATTCGGGGCATTCCGAAGCCGGTTGCAACTTTTTGCCGAACGGGCTTTTAAGCGCTCGATCCGGACACCGGTTCGGGATTTTTTGACAAAAAATCCCTAAAATGCTTTTTAGACCAAGGATGAACTCAGCAACCTTAGAATAGCGTCTTAAACCAATTTTGAGATTTTTCCCGATGCCAGGGGGCATTTTGGTAATTCGCCGCCCGATAGGGGTATTTTCGTAATTTTGCGCTGTCAACTTTTTCGAGCGTCAATATTGTCCGTAAATGTAAGCACACCCTAGCGAAGACTGGGAAGTGCCATTCCCCAGGAATTCGGGCCATTCCGAAGCCGGTAGCAATTTTTTGCCGAACGGGCTTTTAAGCGCTCGATCCGGACACCGGTTCGGGATTTTTTGACGAAAAATCCCTAAAATGCTTTTTAGATCAAGGATTGACTCAGCAACCTTAGAATAGCGTCTTAAAGCACTTTTTAGATTTTTTCCGATGCCAGGGGGCATTTCGGTAATTCGCCGCCAGATAGGGGTATTTTCGTAATTTTGCCCCTTTCAACTTTTTCGAGCGCCTTTTCAGTCCGTAAATGTAAGCAAACCCTCGCGAAGGCGGCTAGGGTTCCATTCCCCAGGAATTCGGGCCATTCCGAAGCCGGTAGCAATTTTTTGCCGAACGGGCTTTTTAGCGCTCGATCCGGACACCGGTTCGGGATTTTTTGACGAAAAATCCCTAAAATGCTTTTTAGATCAAGGATGGACTCAGCAACCTTAGAATAGCGTCTTAAAGCACTTTTTAGATTTTTTCCGATGCCAGGGGGCATTTCGGTTATTCGCCGCCCGAGAGGGGTATTCTCGTAATTTTACGCTTTCAACTTTTTCGAGCGCCTTTTCAGTCCGTAAATGCAAGCAAACCACCTGAAAGGCTGATTTGAAGCCGATTCACGGGGCGTTGGGGTCCTAATGAACCCCGGGCCATTTCGGTAATTTGCCGCTCATCGGGTTCTATTTTCCTAATTTTACATTACACGAATTTCCCGAACCACTTTTAGTTCAGGAAAGGGTGTGAGACACCCGAAAAGTTATACTTTAAAGTTGTGAATTAGATAAAGCTTGTTGGGGCGATGACTGAAAAAACTATGAAGCTTTTCTGATGGCAGGGGGCATTTTGGTAATTCGCATTCCCGAGAGGGGTATTTTCGTTACTTTGCCCCTTTCAGTTTTTCAAATGACTGCTTCGTCCAGAAATCCGAGCAAAGCACCTGAAAGGTGCTTTCGAAGCTGATTTGGGGCGTTATGGTGATAATGAACCCCCGGGGGCATTTCGGTAATTTGCCGCTCATCGGGGGCTATTTTGGTAATTTTACATTATACAAATTTTCCAACAATTACACTGCAAATAGAGTCCATTCTTCTTTTATTTAATTCTATGACTTGTTGAGAATGATATAATTTTTATTTTTTAGATTTCAGTATAAATATGGATGCAACTGGAGGAAATCTTTTTTGTGAAGGTTCTGATCCACCTTACTTGGATCAAGTTTTTCAAACACTTGACGAAGTCGAAGCATACTACAGAGCATATTCCAAAACGATGGGTTTCGGTATTCGAACTAAGACGAGTAGAAAACGGGTGAATACCGATCAAATTGGTGCAAGGTTATTTGAGTGTCATAGAGGAGCACCGCATGTACCCCCGGTCGTTCGGATCAGTGACGAAGGGACAACAAGACAAAGAAAACGCGACACATTTCCGGGTACCGGCTGCAAGGCCCATGTGTATGCAGTACACCGGAAAAAAGAAAACCACTGGGTTGTGACGGGATTGGACTTGAGCCATAATCATGAGTTGTGCACCCCTAGTATGATTGGTCAAATTCATCAACACCGAGAAATACGCGCGGCACAGAGACAACTGATTTCAACAATGGCCGACGCTAAAATTCCACCTTCTAAGATGATGGGGGTTTTCTCAGGCCAGGCTGGGGGGAATGACAAGTTGAGTTTCAACGACGTAGACCTTCGAAATGAACTTCGTGCTCAGAAGAGAGCGTCTTTCGGTAGGAATGATGCTCAAGCTACCATTGATCTCTTCAGGTGCCTTCAGAGTGAGAATTCTGGATTTTTCTACAGTATCCAACTCGATGATGAGAACCGCATTAGTATGTGATTTTGGGCGGACCCCCGTTCTATAGCTGCTTACCTAAATTTTGGGGATGTTGTGACGTTTGACACCACATACCGCACCAATAAGTACTCTATGCCTTTTGCTCCGTTCACGGGGGTGAACCACCACTATCAGTCAATCTCGTTTGGCTTTGCCCTGCTTAGGGATGAGACGGAGGAGTCATTTACGTGGTTATTTGAAACGTGGCTTCAAGCAATGTATCGTATTCCTCCACAGACCATCATCACCGACCAAGATCTGGCAATGAAAAATGCAATCGCTAAGGTCCTTCCAGATACTCACCATGGCCTGTGCACGTGGCACATAAGCAACAAATATCCCGAACGGCTTCACCATGTATATGCAAACCATCCGGAATTCAAGACTGACTTTAATACATGTGTGAAGAAATCGTTGACGGTAGACGTGTTCGAGGAGAGGTGGGCCACGTTAATGGATGACTACTCTTTGCACAATCATGACTGGTTACAATCGTTGTATGCGATCAAGACACAGTGGGTCGGTGCCTACACCAAGAAGTTTTTTGCAGCCGGAATGACTACGACCTCGAGAAGCGAAGCTATGAATTCATTCTTTGATGGGTACGTAAGCCAGTCTTCAAGTATAGTGGAGTTCGTCATGGAGATGCAGAAAGCCGTTGATAGGCAATTGTACCGTGAGAGAGAAGCCGACGCGGCTACGGCTTACAAGGAAAGAGCCATACTACTCTTTTCACCTTTGGAGGCTTATGCGGCTCAAGTCTATACCGAGGAAATGTTTAGACAGTTTCAAGTTGAACTACTAAAGTCGAATCAATATGGCATGACGAAGTTGCACGAGTATTCCACCAGAGATCTCAAGGTTTATGCTTTGACAAACGTGACGAATTTTCCCAATCCGTGCTCTTCGTCGACTCCGAGGAACAGAAGACATTTTACCGTGGCTAAATGTATGGACACCGGGTTGGTAAATTGCAACTGTCAATTGTTTGAGCATAAAGGTATACTTTGTCGACACGCGTTGAGGCTTTTGATCTCGAAGAATGCTAGTGAAATCCCTCAACAGTATATCTTGGAACGGTGGACGAAGGAAGCCAATAGAGTCCACGGTCACATTCCTTACGTGCCCAATGTTTCAGTTGATTTTGAGCAATCTGAGCCGCTGCGATATAATCACCTTTGTAACATCATGCACAGTTTATCATTGGATGCAGCGTCAACGTTTGATGGGTACAAGTATCAAGTTGAAGCAGCCGTACGGGATACGGCTAAGCATGCACAGTTTAGGATGGCTGATCCACAAAGACGGGACACTCCGACTACTCGGACGACTCGAGCCGGTAGATTCAATCGAGCCAAACAGCCAGTCATTGATGGCACTAGCACGCAAGGTGAGGAGGACGACATTTTTGATCCAATTATTTCTCAAACAAAAGGGCGAAAACGAGAAATACGCATGAAGAATCCCATTGAAAAAGAAACGGGTCAAAAAAAATTGCGAAAGTGTGCGTTGTGTAATAAGATGACTGATCATGACAAGAGAAACCATTATAAAGCGTTAGGTCTTGCACCTGGCAGTATGGTCGAGGAGGACGATGATGATGAAGAGTGTTAGGGTTAATGTTTCAGTTGTATAACGAATAACGTTTATAATGTTTAAATTTGTGATTTAGTTTGTTGAATCTTTAATTTGTGATTTGGTTTGTTCTTCCGAAAAATCTTGTACTTTTTTTGTCACTTTTTTTCGCTCATTGCACCTCAGGCACGCTAGTTAGCCCATTCGTAACAATTTCGGCGAAAAACGAGACACATTATTTTTTGGGTTTTCCTAGGAAGGGCCTATTCGGGCACACTTTAGGGCCCAATTCATAGCTTCCGAAAAATTGAGTAATTTTTTTGTCATTTCTTTTTTGCTCATTGCACCTCAGGCACGCTAGTTAGCCCATTCGTAACAATTTCGGCGAAAAACGAGACACATTATTTTTTGGGTTTTCCTAGGAAGGGCCTATTCGGGCACACTTTAGGGCCCAATTCATAGCTTCCGAAAAATTGAGTAATTTTTTTTGTCATTTCTTTTTTGCTCATTGCCCCTTAGGCACGCTAATAGGCCATATATATGAATTTAGGCGAAAATCGAGACAAATAATTTTTCAGAAAATCCTATAATGTATTAATATGGGTGCACACTGTATCGCCAAATTCGTAGCAACAATAAAAAAATTATGAACATTTTTTTCAGGGGTTCTTTGCTCATTGCACCACAGTCACGCTAATTAGGATAATGGTAATGAAGCCATCTAGCTTCATTTTTTTTCAGCTCCCAGGCTATCCTATACCTAAACGTCAAGGCAGCCTTCCTTGTCCACGACGTATATCTGAGCACCTCCGAGCGAGCGATGTAGTCCATGTACTTGAGGACGTAAATCCCGCAATCATGACTGTTATATTGCTTTGGTCGGTCCTGTATCGTCTCGACCGTCCAAGGATCTAACTTCGAATTCCTGGTGATGGATTCCCCCGAATAATCTCGGCACGCTAGCGAGAAGATAGTAGTCTGCATCCAACAATAAAAAAAGGTCATCAATATATGTTACGATAAGAATATACTATGAGCCAAGGTCAACCGATAAAAACTAACCACTGCAGTGATGTACTCGCTGTATGTCTGTGCCAGCGACCGAAAGGGAGAGTCCTCCCGTAGGCTATCGTATATGTGGACCGCTCTGTTCGCTGGATATAGAACTAATAGGAACCAGTGGTGTTCGTGATGGCAAGGCATCATGACAAGATTCGCATGAGCAGCGTGACATTGATTCTCTGCGGTCAACAGGGCTAACAAGTTTCCAGCTGGTTTCCACTTACCCATGCCTGCCCCTCGCCTCCTCGATTCTGTGAACTCCCTCATGCTGGTCACCATTAATGGGACAAGATAAGTGGGATACATGTTAAGCTTCAAATCTTCGCGATGGTTATAACGTAGCTCTCTAATCCGGAGCAGATCTATATAAGCGTTCATGACAAAATTTGAAATATCTGTCTCCGGTGCCAACATTCTCACATCCGCGTGACCTAGCAATGTTCCAAGAGGAAAGTCTGTTGAATCGTTGACAGGCTCAGGCCCGAAGTAGTGCCGGTCGATCCAACCCCGCTTCCATCGCCCCAATGGCTTTGTCGCTTGTCCTTTATCCGACCGGTTGCTTGGGCGCGAGGGCGGGATTCTTACTTGGGTCACCTGACTCTGGCGCTGAGAGTCGTACGTGTCAGGAGGCAAGCGACTAGACGGCTCCCAGAATTCACTCTGGGGCACAAAGTCGTACGTGTCAGGAGGCAAGCGACTACACGGCTCCCACACCTGACTCTGGGGCTGAAACCCGTACGCGTCAGGAGGCAAGCCACTAGACGGCTCCCACACCTGACTCTGGGGCTGGGGCTGAGAGCCGAACGGGTCAGGAGGCGAGCGAGTAGACGGTTCCCCTTGGTAACCCCGGTACGCAACACCAAAGTTGTGAAGATCAGTCTTGTACGACTCAACGGAGCTCTTGAAACTGTCAGGCGCATGCGCGACATACCAGTCAAACCGCTCGAGCTGCTTGAACATCTCAGTGCCCTTGTCAACCTACAAACATGCATAGAAAAATCACCGTCATCATTTCAGGCATGGTCGAGAAGGTGCGCAAATCAATATTGAAACGACACTCAAGCTGACTTACAATGCTCAATGCCCAGAACTGGTCATAGACCTCACGTGGCGCGTACGATGACGTCCTCACTTCGGAAGGGCGATTCACCCTCGTGCGCGTCACCCTGAGAAACCACTGTAAGTATTCCTCAGTACTGGTGCCGTCGTCCTTGAGCGATACAAGGCTATCATACGTTTCCTGCCAGGTATTCCACTGATCCACCTCGTCACCCAACAAAATCAAGGCATTAGCCACCTCGAAGTTCGGCCCCCGACCACCCCTGTATGGCCGCATGTCTACAGCGGGTTTTGGAATCCCTTGTGGACAGCCAGCTTGCTTCATAGCTCGATCGGGCATCTGAAACTCACATACTTCGAAATGAATAAGTGGCACCCGAACCAAACCTGCCAGCACGTACGACACCGGCAGTTGCCAACACGTCTCATCCAACCGATGCATCACCTTCCCATATGGCTGCCACGTCACCAGGGATGCATCCATCATATCTAGTTCCCCCCGATAGAACATTAGATTGTGGTGAGGGTCTACCCGTTTAGTCCGTCTGGGCCTAGGCCCCCAGGCCCACACCCTAGGCCACGTCTCATCGGAATCAGCTACGGGCTGTGGACGACCCGTGGGTAGCCTCTCGTAAGACCAAACCTGTGAATGCAAACATAATATGGAATTAGTTATTAATCACGAATATATTGGCACGTCAACGAAGAATATTAATGCTCAAACCTGTAACAGAGTGATGCAGGCGGCAATGGACTTGGCACCCTTTCTCGTAGCTTTGTGCAATGCTCGATATAGGTGCGCAAGGACAGCTGAACCCCACGAATAGGAGTATACCTCCTCAAGATCCTCCAAGAACACCATATACTTCGGATGCACCGTGTTTTTCTTTTGCGTCGGAAGTAATATAGATCCAATAATATACAAAAGGAATGCCTTCGTATACACCGAAAAATCATGAGGAGTGTAATCATCCGGTAGCTCGCCGTACTGCTCTCTCAGCCATTTAAGTTTTATGCCGTTGGTTGTAAGAGCTTCCCTTGGAATTCCCGGAAAATACTGCATAGCCATCTTCGCTATGGATGCAGACCCATTACTCGAAGTAATGGGTCTACCGTGACATGGGATTCCAAGTATAAATCCAACGTCCTCTAATGTAATAGTCATTTCACCAAACTGGAAGTGAAATGAGTTCGTCTCGCCCCTCCATCGTTCAACTAGAGCAGATATAAGGCAATCGTCGTGCCGAGCCCAAATCCCGCAATCGGTGAACACCGCCCAATTCTCATCTCGCAGTAGTTCTATTTGTTCCTCATTCAGTACCCACTCGGAATGGCCACTTGTGCTTTGACGTGTTTCCAAAACACCCCTATCGACACCGTTAAATACGTGCCTCGCGACGTGGTCATCGTCATCGTATAGGATTGATGTATCATGAGGTCCAGGGTTGAAATCCATATCTGTAAGAACAAAATATAATCGTACATTAACTTAGCGTCCATAATATTTACATTCTAAAACTGTAACTGAATCGTTAACCTAGCTTACCAACGCAATAACAATAGTCATTAAATCATTACTTTAATGTATGAAAACCATTCCTCACTTCCAACGACTCCGAACGCTTAATAACCCTAGCCGCCTTCTCTAGGGTTTGCTTACATTTACGGACTGAGCAGTCATTCGAAAAAGTTGAAAGGGGCAAAATTACGAAAATACCCCTCTCGGGCGGCGAATTACCAAAATGCCCCTGGCATCGGGAAAAATCTCAAAAGTGCTTTAACACACTATTCTAAGGTTTCTGAGTTCATCCTTGGTCTAAAAAGCATTTTAGGGATTTTTTGTCAAAAAAATCCCGAACTGGTGTCCGGATCGAGCGCTTAAAAGCATGTTCGGCAAAAAGTTCCAACCGGCTTCGCAATGCCCCGAATTCGTGGGGAATGGAACTTTCCAACATCCTTAGGGTGTGCTTACATTTACGGACTGAAAAGACGTTCGAAAAAGTTGAAAGCGTAAAATTACGAGAATACCCCTATCAGGCGGCGAATTACGAAAATGCCCCCTGGCATCGGGAAAAATCTCAAACGTGCTTTAAGACGCTATTCTGAGGTTGCTGAGTGCATCCTTGATCTAAAAAGTAGTTTAGGGATTTTTCGTCAAAAAATCCCGAACCGGTGTCCGGATCGAGCGCTTAAAAGCCCGTTCGGCAAAAAATTGCTACCGGCTTCGGAATGGCCCGAATTCATGGGGAATGGAACTTTCCAACATCCTAGGGCTCTCAAAAAAAATTCGCGCGAAACCGCGCTAGCTTGATATTTTAAATTAGACTGCGAAGTTACAAGGTTGCGCGTATCAGTTAACCCCTTTCCAGTATTTGAAAAAATCTGAAATTTTTACCTGATACAGATCTTTTAAAAATAACTAGGGTCTCTTTTTTGCACTTTGGCAAAATCTAGCTCTAGATATTTTTTATAAATTCGTGAAAAATCATAATTTTGACGGCCTAAAAAATCGCTATTTTCGAATCTTTCGAATGTAATACCCCGATTTGTAAAAACGTAATTTTGACGCCCTAAACACGAATTTTAGGCTATGGTAAGAACAATTTAAGCGTAACAACAATTTAAATAAACATTGAATTATAAGAAAATTCAAAATACTTACTTGTTTCAGCGTGAAGAAAATGACGAAGAAATCCACTGATCTTCTTCTAGCGGTTATCCACCGATCTTCTAGCGTAAATTTTTTTTCGCTCGTATTGTTGTGGAAATTATGTAGGTGAGATAGGGAGGCTGATGAGAGTAGGGAGACTGATGAGAGTGTAAGAAATAATTCGGGGGAAGAGGGTTTTTATAGGCAGAAAGGTGGGCCGTGGGAGGGGGGGCCAAAACAAACAAGCAAATTGGAGGGAGGAAGGTCTGCCGAAGGGGGGGTGGGGGTCTAGGGAAAAAATTGGACAAGTGGGGAGGGGGGTGGGGGCCTGGGGGGGGGGGGGGAAATAAACAAGTGGGGAGGGGGAAGAGGGGTGGGGCCAAGGTGGGGGTTACTTCGGGTGAGAGGAGGCAAGGCCGAAAAAACAAAAAAAAAATGGACCGTGCGATTGGCTTTGGGCCAATCGCATGACATGCGATTGGCCCAATGCCAATCATTGCCCCTTTTCGCCATAAATGGCCCAGTCCAGCCGTCTTTTTTTTTTTTTTAGGCAATCGGTAGACTTTCAGGCGATTGGGTGGGAAATTTTTTTTTTTCCACCGGTGGGTGTGTAGCAAACCCCTATATATATATATATATATATAAGCTATAAACGGGTGTAGACACTCTTCATCATCGCCGATGTTCTACTTGTTTTGGGTCCTCGGAAAGTAATTGCGCCCCCCGTGCAACCGAGAATACGCGACTTTTTTTTGTTCATATTTAAAATGGAGTCCTGGCTCAGGATGAAAGCTGGCGGCATAACTCTCATGCTTAATCTGAAAAAAAAAAGCAATAACTAGACCACCCCTCATTCCCTTTCAGATTTCGGACCTTGAACTCTGAATCTATGGCTTCGCCACTCTCTTCCTCCACCGCTTTAAAGTACCCTTACCCGGATGAGGTTTACATTAGGATCTTAGTACCCATCGAGCTCTCTCTGAAGCACCCCTTCTTGTGGAGAACACTGATGCTAGATGTCATAGAGAATGAAGGGTTGCTGGGTTTCATCTATGGCACAACCGTAGCACCTCCCGAGAGAACCACCGTACCTGACGATAGCTCCGTCACCGGCACAATGGAGACTGAGAATCAGGATTACAAAAACTGGAAGAAAACAGACCAGCTGTTACGACAATGGTTTTTGTCCACCATGGAAGCCCAAGTTCGTTTGCAATTTCAGGATTTCCCTTCTGCTAAAGAGATGTGGATGTACTTAGATAAGATGCTCGGTCAGATTCCCGAACCAAGTAAAAGAGGTAAAGTGAGTCTTTTATCTAGTACACCAATCTACCTTGCTATTCTTTTGCTGGGTGGTAAGAATCCCACCATTCAGTTTGAGACAATTTTAATTTTGTCGTTTTCATTCTCATGACAACCACCGATTGATTTGCTTGGTTTTCAATTTCATAGTTATGAAACATAATGATACTTACCAAATATCCTCTGAAAATAAGGAGGACAGTTTCGCATTGTCTGGCTAACAACTTTCAGGACTTGTATGTATTTATAAGAGGTTGGTTGGTGAGTAGTGTTTAAATTTGATACTTTTGAAAAACGGTAATCGTCCAAGCCCAACGCAAATGATTTGCGACAAATACCTGAGGCTTTTTGTTAACCAGGTTGGGGACATTTTGGATGAGAAATGAACTGACCAAATTCCTTTAACTCACTTTTCGCTGGTGTTAGCCCTATGGTTGGATAACCTAGGCTTACATCTTGTTTTGATGATAACTACACGTTGATTATGTTCTAATGTGTGCTTTGAGTGTATTCTTAGTAGGTATATACATGCACACTCATGAAGACACATCTGAGAAGTTGGATAGATGGATTAAAGCCAAAGAAGCTTAAAGCTATGGTGACATAATATGGAACCTTCATCAAGTCCAATGTCAAAAAGCAAGAAAGAATGCATAGGCTAAGTTACTATCGATTATAATTGATCTTTCCTATTATGTACCTAGTATTGGTTTGATGCTTGGATTGATGACTATGACCTAAAAAGACCTTAGGACACCTTGTGCATTGCATGTGAGTTCATAACCTTTCACACGAGTGTGGTTCTTGAAAATGAGTGCACTTTGGAGCTCACTCAGATTTTCTCAAAACTATTTTTGGTGCTAATCTTTTCATATCTTGATAAAACTTTTCATTAGCTTTCCAACGCAAAAAACGGCACCTCAATCCGAATTTTCTAGAGAAAGTTATGCCCAAAATAGGAAAGGGGGTTCCGTGAGGCAGCCGATAGGCAGCATTCCAATGCAGTCGACTGCATTGGTCAAAATACTGTTCCAACGGCTATTTTCGAGGACAAAACTCCAACGGCTATATTAGAGGGATTACAGTCGACTGCATTGGTTACAGTCGACTGCAATGGCAGTTTTGGCCATATTATGCCTAACGGCTATATTTGATCTCTTCTCTATATAAATGATTTGGGGCTTCATTATACACCATGAAAACCACATTCTAAGCCTTCATTCATTAGAGAAACATCAAGGCTCATAGATTAAACTTTTCTCTCTTCATCTTCATGATTTTACATCATTAAAGAGAGCATCTTTGTGAGCAATTCTTTGATTGAGAGTGAGCATCCTTCAAGTCATCAATTCTCTCATCTCTCTATTACACTAGAGCTTCATTTGTACTCATTTCCTTTCAAGAGGGTTTCTTTGTACACATTTGATCTTTGTAAAAGGATTGTGATCAAGGCTTGGGTTTGTCAAGTCTTGGGTGAGCTTTGTGGATTCAAGGCTTGTGCTTGGTGTGGGGATATCACCAAGTGTTGTAAGGGTTTTGATCTTGACCCGGAAGAAGATTGTTGCTAGTGGATTCTAGTGCTCTTGCAAGGGACTTCCTTGAAGAGGTGGATGTAGGCTTGAGGGTATATCAAGCCGAACCATTTAAATCTCCTTGTCAAGTATCTCTAACTCAATCTCTTTACTTATTGCTCTTTAATTGTTTGAGATTGTTTAGTTAGCATCTTCATTGAAGTATTACTTGATTTGTTTGAGATTTATGATTGTGCTTAGTTTAAATTCCCCATTATATTTCAAAAACCCTATTCACCCCCCTCTAGGGTTGTTTTATTGGTTTCAAGTGGTATCAGAGCCTCGGCTCTTGATTTTTTGGTTAACACCTAGAGAGTTAAAAGATCATGGGGTTTCCTAGTCTTGAGGGGAGTTCTATTACTAGGCCTCCACTTTTTGATGGGTCTTCATATAGTATATGGAAAATTAAGATGCGAGTATTTTTAGAATCTTTAGATTATGAAATGTGGGGAATTGTTGAAGATGGCCCTTATGTTCCAACCAAGAGGATTAGGAATAAGCTTGTGCCAAAGGAGAAATCCGAATTTAATGACTATGATAGAAATATGCTTTGCATGAATTCTAGAGCTAAGAATTGTCTTGTTTGTGCTCTAAACGCAAATGAACTCAATCGAGTTATTGCGTGTGATTCGGCTAAGAGTATGTGGGATACACTTCAAGTCACTCATGAAGGGACTTCTCTTCTAAGAGATTCAAAGATGAATTTATGGCATAGAGAATATGAATTGTTTCAAATATTTTCCGATGAATCTATTATGGAAATGAATTTTCGTTTCATTAAAATTGTTAATACTTTGAAACAATTAGGAAAAGATTTCTCTAACGGTGATCTTGTGAGAAAGGTAATTAGGTCATTACCTAGAGAATGGAATGCAAAAATCACCGCACTTCAAGAATCAAAGGATCTTAATACCTTCCCGTTGGATGAATTAATTTGCTCATTGATGACCTATGAAATGCAACTCGAATCATCCGGGCAAAAAGTTCCAAAGAAGAAGAAGAAGTGCATTGCTCTTAAAGCTTCATCAATGATGGATCAATCTTCAAGTGAAGAGGAAGAAGACTTGAATAACAAGGAGATAAACATACTTGCAAAGGAATTCAATGAGTTTCTCAAACTTAAGAAAGTTGGAAACTCACACAAGAGCAAGAATGATTCAAGTGTAGAGATTACCTCATGGGAGAATAAGAAGAAGAAAGGGTCAAGAAAGAAGCACTCCATAAAGAGATCAATCGAAGCCATTATTTGGAGCGATAATGACTCAAGTGGAGATGAATGTGGTGATTTCGATGATAGAGATTCAAATCTATGCTTCATGGCTCAAAAAGAAAATGAGGTAAATTCTTCATATAGTGATAGTGATAGCAATTTTTCCAATGATGATATTTATGATGCTTATGCTCTTTTATACGAAGAATCCATGAAATTAGCCAAGAAAAATTGTTCTTTGAAAAAACAAGTGCGTACGATTTCAAAAGAGCTAGATGACTTAAAAAGTGAAAATAATGAGTTGCATGCCAAGAATGAATGCATATCTAGCCATTTATATGTGGAGAATGTGAATAATGATTTGGTTGAATTAATTGCTAACACTCCTAGCACAAAACAAATCTCTTGCAAAACTTTGGCTCTAGAAAAACAAAATGAAGATTTAAAACTTGAGATTTGTGATTTGAAAAGATGCCTTGAAAATTTTGTTGATGGTAAAAACAACTTGGATGTCATGCTTGGACACCAAAGAGTTGGCCTAAACAAAGGCGGTGTTGGATTAGATCCCCTCACCTTGCCTCCTAAAGTTTTTAAACAACAAGCTAGGTTAAATCACTACAAGAAAACAGACTTTTAGCGACGGGTAAATCCGTCGCTAAAAGCCCAAAATCCGTCGCTAAAGGAATTAGCGACGGATTCACCGTCGCTAAAAATCCCTCGTATAAAAGCCCGTCACTAATAGTTTAGCGACGGAATTTTTAAATCCGTCGCTAAATATGTGATTTTTACCGACGGATTTATTTTTCATTAGCGACGGAATGTCCGTCGCTAATTATATTTTTAAAATTTTAATTTATTTTCTTTTTCGTCCAATTAGCGACGGATTAAATATTTAGCGACGGAATATTCCGTCGCTAAATATTTAATTGAAAGGAATATTTTAGCGACGGAATAAATCCGTCGCCAAAAGTCAATATTTTTTTAAATTTTTTTTTTTTTTTCAATTACCTAAACCTGTACAGAAATACAATTCTCAACAACAACGCGCAATAAGCGAAATACAGAAAAAAATATATAATCAATTAGAAAAAATATTTATTATAAAAGAAACTAATACATGTACAAGCCGGGAACCGGAGATAGCCGGTTAGGAGAGGGGAGAAGAGTACAACCCGGGCGCGGGGGCGGGGGGGAAGCTAGGAACGGGCACAGGAAGGGGCTCATCAGGGGTTCCCGAGTCCCGGATCTGGATCCTGCTGATCCGGGGCCGGGGCGGCTGGTCCAGCAGTGCCCTGCTCCCTCATCATCCGGCACACCACTGTAGCAATGCGCTCGATATCCTCCTCGTGCAACTGAGGCCGAGGAGCCGGTGTCTGTGGAGGGGCAGCAGGGGGTGAGGACGCTCCTATCACGGCACGAAGAGTCGTGCTAGGCAGGCCGCGTATGCGGCCTTTCGGCCGATTCACGACCTCCGGCGTGACCAGCCATCGCTTCAACCCCCCAGTACTCGCAGCCGTACTAGTGGACGCTGATGGCTGTCCGGACTGCTGCTCGGACCCCCTTAGCTGTTCATACGAGGCCCGCAAAAATAGTGGTTTAACGATATGTTATGGCATTAATTAACGAAACAGACATCGAGGATAGAAAGAAACAGATTAACTTAAATAAATTGACTCACATCGATCCGCCGGGCAATATCTGAAATATAGTCGCCCGCCTGGTACGTCTCGTCCTTGTCCTTCTTCCGCACGTGCGTCTGAGTATAGGTCAGAGCTATGACCTCATCCTCCTCTAGATCCGGGTGCTCGACCGCGTTCATATGTCGGACGATGTCGTGTGGCACCGACCCCCCCGTGTGCGTCGGATCTCTGTTCTGTCTGTTCTGAGCCCCGCTCTTACTCTTGGCGTCCCAACCTGGATCCGCAGCCCACCGATCTATCATCTCCCCCCATACACGGTGAGATATCCAATGTGGGGGATATTTCGTCATGTCCGTCATCGGGGCACCCGCGGGCAGCGCCCTCTTCGCCCGGTCCCGTGCATCGTGGAGCCATCGGCGGTAATTCTTGCCGATGTAATTAAAGAAAGCCTGTTGCCCCAGTCCCTGCTGCTCAGGCGTATCAAACGTGAACCCCTCCTGTAATGCATTCAATAACACAAATTAACAACATAAAACAAACTGTAATTTAACATTTACTAACGCTGAAAAAAATACTTCACCGTACCAGCCACTCCTCCCATAGGGCCTCCCTCGCAGCGGCATCCCATTCCTTCCAGTACAGGCGTGGCTCGAAGAATCGGCCCTTCATAAGAACGCCGATCTTCGTCCTCGCCATATTCTCCAGGATCCTGCCAAATAAGTAATTAAATTAATTAATACAGTTCAAATATAAATTAACACCCAAAATTTTTAGGCATAAGGCATGAGGTGATATTTTTAGTACTTACAGGCCCTCATGCGTGAGCGTAACGCTCTGTTTACGCTGGGGGTCGATGCGTACCCCGCGTGTCGGACCACGGCCTCGTCGAGATCCTACAAAACACAGACATTAATACAGTTCAAATATAAGGCTAGCGAAAATGTAGGAAACACCGTTATCAACTATACCTGAGGTAGAACCCACAGAAGATGGAGACGGCTGGGGCGACGACAATGGCTGGGGCGACGGCGATGGCTGGGGCGACGGTGACGGCGACAGCTGGGGCTGGGCCCCCGATGGCTGTCCGCGATCACTCTGTGCCCCGTCATCAGTAGGCAATGACGAGGTGGGACTAATCGGGGAGGAAGCAGCTCGGCGTCCAGCCCGGCCACGAATAGCCCGTATCCTATCCATATCTGACTTCATATAGATTATATACAAAGACATTAACACGTGAAAAACAATAATTTAGGCATAAATCATCATCGGCACTATATATATATATATGAACGAATGTGCAAAAACACATCAATAAACACCAAGTTCTAAAATGTTACTACATTTTTCCCGTGATGTTACAACATTACAAGTCAATCATTTTCAGTTTGCGAATCATCTTCATCACTATCCTCGTCGCCCTCTTCTTCGTGGGACTCGTCGTCCTCTTCATCTTCTAATTCATCCTCTTCATCAGTAGACTCGGTCACATCATCTCCAACACTTTCAACATCTTCCGCGTCATCATATACGACTTCTTCTCCCACAAGAAGTGTTGTTGGAAGAGGAAGATCGTCCTCCTCGTTGTTGACCTCAACAGGGAACAAGACACGTGGTTGGTCGGCTTGAAAGGAGTCTAGCTCACTGTCATATGTCACGGGCAATTTCTTGGACTTGATAGTTGTATACCAATTCCGACACCTCATATAGGGTGTCGATATGGTGTCCGATACGTTTCTGACACCTCTGGACACGTGTCAGACACATACCGACACGTGTCTGACACATACCGACACGTGTCCGACGCCTTTGGACACGTGTCCGACGCCTCCGGACACGTGTCCGATGCCCAGCGACACGCACCTCCGGACATATCGGCGTACGTTAATTTGTTTTCTAAATGTCGGACACCGTCGATCAGACGTGGTGTCCGTGTCTGCGCTAACTAACAGGTATCTCAATCCAATTGGGTCCCATCCTCCGTCAACAATCTCAATTCTCAATTCTCAAATGCTCAATGCAATAAAAATTAACAAAAATCACACATTCAATCCAATTGGGTCCCATCCTCCGTCAATAATCTCAATATCTCAAATGCACAATTAACAATCTAAAATCATCAATTAACAACCAGGCTCATCATCAATTCATAATCGCAATTACTTCAAATGCACAGCTAATAACCTAAAATCATCGATCAATAATCACAATTATAAAACGCACAATTAACAACCTAAAATTATCAAACAAATGAGCAATGTTCAAATTTTTTAAAAACTGTTCAAAATTCACATATCCGATGCGCTTGAATTATTTCAATTTAGGGTTCGATTGTATTAGGGCATTCAATTTAGGGTTCAATTAGTTTCATTTAGGACCGGTTCCCTTTGTGAAAATTCCATGTGGAAATTATGTCATCTTAATGCTTCACAATGCCATCCATACACACACCCCTTTTGGTAATGCCGAAAAGGGAATATGACTCGGTTAGACATTCAGTTGTGTTTGTTTGATATTGTTGGCATGCATTGATTGAGGGGGAGCATACATTATGATGGAATATGCATAAGATAACTTGATAGGGGGAGCTTACATGCTTGAATCATATACTATCTTGTTACTCTTGAAATATGCATAAAGTAGAATGAGATTATTGAGCTACTTTGAATATCTTTCTTTGGATCATGAAGGAACTCTTGATGTCATCAGTATGAGTTCATGAGTTATATGCACTTCACGCCATTATCTTGCTTATAACTATCTCTTCACACATGCATACCCTTGTCTCTTTGTTGATGACAAAGGGGGAGAAATAATCTTGATTCTATATGCTATGTGATTGTGTGTTTTGAGAGAACATTAGAGAAATAGCATATCTTGTTTTAGCTAGGGAAGCTAGCTACAAGCTTAATTGCTATATGAGATAAATTGACATATCTTGAGTATACAAGCAATGATTGAGTGTTCTATGTGAGATTGTTGTGCTTAATTGACTATCATATGATACATCTTACCCTATATAGAATCAATGTTTGTCATCATCAAAAAGGGGGAGATTGTTAGCCATATGGTTGGCACTACAAGGAATAACGTCTTTAGCGACGGATTTTCCCGTCGCTAAAGGCCTATATTCCGTCGCTAAAACTTTTAGCGACGGAATGACCGTCGCTAAAAGTCCCTCGTATAAAAGGCCGTTGCTAAAAGTTTTGCGACGGAATTATAAAATCCGTCGTCTAATATAGAACTTTTGGCGACGGATTTATCACTTAATTAGCGACGGAATATCCGTTGCTAATTATGTTTTACGTACTTTAATTTATTTTCTTTTTACGAAATTAGCGACGGGATACAATATTTAGCGACGGAATTAATCCGTCGCTAAAAGTTAAAGTCATTTTTTTAATTTTTTTTTATTTTTTAATGCGCAAACGCTTAATGAAAAATTCAAACCAATTGAGTCCCATCCTCCGTCAACAATCTCAGTATATCAAATGCACGATTAACAATCTAAAATCATCGATTAAAACAAATCATCGATCAATAATACAATATTTTTCAAAATCATCGATCAATAATACAATATTGTTCAAAATCATCGATCAATAGTCAATGTTCGCAACATTGTTCAAATAAAATGTACATTAGGGGAAAGGCTTTTCACAAGTGCTTTCATCAAACACGCTGACTTGAAAACGCATTTGCCCCATGTGTTGAAAGACTACAAAGTCTCCTAGATGGAGGTCATGTTGTTGCACGAATTCGTTCCAACCCTCTTCGAAGCAAAGAACCTCTTCGCCAACCTTCTTCTTCAATTTAACAAGCCATGACCCCTTACAGCTGGTTAAAGTTGCTTCAAATCTCAACGTGGTGAGCAATCGCCAAAATGCTACCGGTATGGCCTAACATATTCATAATACAGTAAGACATGTAAGTTTTTAACCAAAGATAAAACTTTTAACACACACGAAAACATAGAGAAAGCGGGATGACATACAAGTTCTGTCTCAAAACCAGGCATCATGACCTTGAAGAAATGCCTGTTGACTGAAACGTCCCTGTTCACCGAAGCAGAAGCCATTTAACCTACTTTAACATGAAAAACCAATCGATGATTATTCAATCGAAGATGATTTTACACTACTTATAGTATGATAACAAGTAGTGTTACACCGAATTGAAGCAGAAGCCATTTAACCTACTTTAACATGAAAACTCATTAATAACAAATAGTTCAGCCTTACTTTGTTGCAAAAAGCAACAGTGCACATTAGAGATGAAATTTTGTTAAGAACTAGGTAGATAACCCCCCACTAGTTCCAGATTATATTGCACTAAAAATGAAACCACATTGACCTCAAATTATCGGTAATAATCCCATCTGTCTCGAGATGTTGAATATTTTTCCACGCGCTAGCTGTTTAACTTAGTTGGAAGATATTCAACAGCGAGTTTACATTTTTTTTTCACCATTCTCTGAATGTAGCGGTACTTCATGGCAATATGTTTTATCTTATCAGTCTTATGTCTTTTACTTCTTCTGAATTCATCTTGTACATGCTCAAAAGGACCTACTAGTTCAGGACCTTTAACATATGTGTCCTTCTCAGTTACATTTTCAGCATGGATCAAACTCTTTCCTGATTTTGAGGACCTAGCATCTTTGATGGTAAGGTGCTATAAGAAAACAAGCAGCTAGCCAGGCAAGCAAAATAACATTTCAGACCAAATGTGTTAGGGCTATTAAGCATAGACCAGGCAGTCATAACATTCAAATTATTGAGGTCAAACTCAATTGGCGGTAGAATAGCTATGTAGGTTACCAGGGCAGCCCAGTAAACCAGGCTCCTTGAAAAGGGAAGTTATAAGAATGATGGTTGGTCCTCCAGCTCATGGTAAAGAAACCTTACCATTTCACCAAGGCTTGCTCCCACACACTCCATACTTAGACCACTAGACTATGACTCCCGACTTAATTAGAAGTATAGAGTGATGTTTTCCTTCTATATGTACATAAACTTCATTAACTCATTGTGCATGAAACAAGATAATGCATTATTATGATCGTGAACGAACCAATGGTGCTGCCATTCCCCACTGAAAGGGGAAATGATAGCCCCTCTGCTTCTGGGTTATTATAATGTCTCTGAATATCGGTATTTATGCTAGACTTAAAGCTTGGACTCAATGTCATATAAATGAAGATTTGAATCCTACGCCTGCAACTTGAACATAAAGGTACTAAATTGACAATTTGGTACTTGCAGAGGTACATAACCAAGTGTACTCATATCTAGGTATTTATCTTGTAGCTTAAGATTGCCTTGCTTAACTGGTTCCTCATGCTAATAATACTGAATACCTAAGAAGTTACTTGGGAGAAAAATCATCCTATAATAGGCAAGTCGTTTTCAGCTAGAGTAGTTGGTACGTTTAGTCTCTTGGTGTCATATCAAGAGAGCTTGGATTGATTGCGTCAAGAAAGCGGAACTGGCATCCAAAAAATAGATAAAGAAAAATGTTGCTTGCATGGAAGTTCTTGAAGCCCATACTTTCTGTCAAGTACATTTGGATTGAAATGGTAGAGTGGAAGTCGTAACAAGAGTTATTCGTACGAATTTTATGTCAGGGCCTATAACAGATTACAGACCAAAAATATCAACTGTTTTATTACATATACCACTTAGAAGTTGTTCAAAGGGATTGCACCTATGGATCAGAAATGATCACGAAGATGCACCAGTTGTTTCAATCTAAGCAAGTGGATATGAAGCCATCCTCCCAATGCCACATTCCCCTTCCTTGGCAGCAACATCCCTTGCAATTCTAATGTATCCATCATAGCCCCAGCTATTTCCCCATGAATTCTTGAGTAACCAAAACTTCTCACCATCGTCAGTTGTGCCCAAAGAATTATAAGTACAAATGTATAGCAGAGTTCCTCTCTAAGTTTGACATTACAGCTTCATTTACTAAAACAATCAATCAATTAAAATTCCCTTATCAATTTCGCAACACATGCCTCCCTGACTACCTAAGCTTTGCCTGAAAGCTTTTGCCTCTAAAGTGTGCAACAGCATGCCCCAACACATGCCTCCCTGACTACCATTGAATGAACACCCTCAACTTATCAAACATTTCCTAGCTACCAAATTTTCTGTGTAAATTCATAGCTCCAAAAAATATGATTGACGTCCTCCATATGTTGGTTACACGATGAACAAGTATGTTAAATGGTAGTAATCTAATGAACATGATACGAATGAAAATGGTAAAAATACCAAGATGCAACAATAAGAAAAGGTAAATACTAACAGAGCTCCACAATTGAAGATGATTTTTACCGATGGGCGGATTTGAAGATGGGCGGCGCGGTTGTGGTTGCGGCGCGGCAGTGGTGGCGGCGGTCCTTCGATTTTGAAGATGGGCGGCAGTGGCGGCGTCGGTGGCGGTGGCAGGATTATTCCGTCGGGGGCTAGGTTCCCGGGGATGGCGACGGAGGATAAATCGCCGGTGAGAGAGAGAGAGAGAGAGAGAGCAACGAGAGAAAGAAAAGAAGAAGGGGATCTGATCTTTTTAAGGCATTTACCGACGGAAAATACCCGTCGGTAAAAGTCCGTCGGCAAAACCCTACTTTCACCGACGGTTTTTTTACGGACGGAATTATTCCGTCGTTAAATATTTTTACCGACGGACTTTAAACCGACGGGTGTTTTCCGTCGCTGAAAACGTTTTTAGAGACGGAATTTTGTCCGTCGCTAAAAGTCCGTCGCTACTGCCCTCTTTTCTTGTAGTGTGGATAACCTAGGCTTACATCTTGTTTTGATGATAACTACACGTTGATTATGTTCTAATGTGTGCTTTGAGTGTATTCTTAGTAGGTATATACATGCACACTCATGAAGACACATTTGAGAAGTTGGATAGATGGATTAAAGCCAAAGAAGCTTAAAGCTATGGTGACATGATATGGAAGCTTCATCAAGTCCAATGTCAAAAAGCAAGAAAGAATGCATAGGCTAAGTTACTATCGATTATAATTGATCTTTCCTATTATGTACCTAGTCTTGGTTTGATGCTTGGATTGATGACTATGACCTAAAAAGACCTTAGGACACCTTGTGCATTGCATGTGAGTTCATAACCTTTCACACGAGTGTGGTTCTTGAAAATGAGTGCACTTTGGAGCTCACTCAGATTTTCTCAAAACTGTTTTTGGTGCTAATCTTTTCATATCTTGATAAAACTTTTCATTAGCTTTCCAACGCAAAAAACGGCACCTCAATCCGAATTTTCTAGAGAAAGTTATGCCCAAAATAGGAAAGGGGGTTCCGTGAGGCAGCCGATAGGCAGCATCCAATGCAGTCGACTGCATTCCAATGCAGTCGACTGCATTGGTCAAAATACTGTTCCAACGGCTATTTTCGAGGACAAAACTCCAACGGCTATATTAGAGGGATTACAGTCGACTGCATTGGTTACAGTCGACTGCAATGGCAGTTTTGGCCATATTATGCCTAACGACTATATTTGATCTCTTCTCTATATAAATGATTTTGGGCTTCAGTATACACCATGAAAACCACATTCTAAGCCTTCATTCATTAGAGAAACATCAAGGCTCATAGATTAAACTTTTCTCTCTTCATCTTCATGATTTTACATCATTAAAGATAGCATCTTTGTGAGCAATTCTTTGATTGAGAGTGAGCATCCTTCAAGTCATCAATTCTCTCATCTCTCTATTACACTAGAGCTTCATTTGTACTCATTTCCTTTCAAGAGGGTTTCTTTGTACACATTTGATCTTTGTAAAAGGATTGTGATCAAGGCTTGGGTTTGTCAAGTCTTGGGTGAGCTTTGTGGATTCAAGGCTTGTGCTTGGTGTGGGGATATCACCAAGTGTTGTAAGGGTTTTGATCTTGACCCGGAAGAAGATTGTTGCTAGTGGATTCTAGTGCTCTTGCAAGGGACTTCCTTGAAGAGGTGGATGTAGGCTTGAGGGTATATCAAGCCGAACCATTTAAATCTCCTTGTCAAGTATCTCTAACTCAATCTCTTTACTTATTGCTCTTTAATTGTTTGAGATTGTTTAGTTAGCATCTTCATTGAAGTATTACTTGATTTGTTTGAGATTTATGATTGTGCTTAGTTTAAATTCCCCATTATATTTCAAAAACCCTATTCACCCCCCTCTAGGGTTGTTTTATTGGTTTCAGTTGGTTTCATGAATTTTGCCAGATATATTCAAAGAAGCTGCTGCGAAGAATCCAAGTCATTACCTACCGCTGCACAGAGCTGCACTCGAAGGTGATTGGGAGAGTGCAGGAAATTTTATTGAAGAAGAACCGGCTTCAGTCCAGGCCATAATCAGCGGAAATTGTGAGACAGCTCTCATGGTGGCGGTCAGGTCAGGGAGAAAGCATTTCATGAAGAAGCTGCTCCAGTTAATGTTACCGGCAGACCTTGTCCTTGCCGACGGCCAAGGCTTCACTGCGCTTCACATTGCTGCAGTGGTTGGCGACGTTGAGGTGGCCAAGTTGTTAGTCCAAAAAAACCCGGACTTGCCTGATATTGCCAACAATGAGAAATCAAAACCTCTCCTCACAGCTGCCTTACAAGGTCAAAGGAACATGTTCCTTTACTTAATCACGGTCACAAAAGAAGACGTGGAGCCGAAACAGTTCGAGGGTCAATCGGGTCGCCAGGTCCTGGAGACGTTGCTAGTGAATGAATTTTATGGTGAGTAATATTGAGCTATTTTGTATTGCTAAAAGAAGTGTCAAAAACCGAGATTTAGGTGGCCTCCTGTAGGGTTTGGTCCGAACTACATAGTTTTGACTCCGGCTTGTCCGACTGAATACGTAAACCACTCGACTCTCGATACTAGGCTCAAACCAATTTTTTTTATTACATTAGGGTATACTTATGCACATCTTTTTTTACGTGTTATTAAGGCCAAAAATCATTAAAAACATAGTAGAGACGTCAGGATATAACAAGTGCCTAACACCATCCCGTTGTATAACTTAATCCCGGAATCCTTCATTTCTGTTCTCAAAGACTAGAAGCCAACATTGAAAATTTAGAGCCATTTAGGTTTTTTCTTATTTTGCGTCTATTATAAGATGGAGACTCGACATTCTTAAAAAAAATAAGGGCTAATTACACATATGTCCCTGAGGTTACGGGGTAATTACAGTTAAGGACACTAAGTTTCAAAATGTAACATACCGTGACCAAAACCTTTTTAAATGTATCACTCGTATCCATCCGTTAGGGTTCCGTTAAAAAATTATACTTTTTGACTGATGTTATCATTATATATTTTTAAAATGACAATAATACCCTTGCACTTTATATACCGAATAATTTTTAAAGTCTTTCTTTTTTAAGAAAATTAAGAATAACCCCACATTATCCTCCTGATTTCAAAAATTAGGGTTTATTAGAGCCCTAATTTTGAAATTAGGGTTTCAAAACCCATTTTTAAATCTTTAAATTTTCACTTTCCTATCTTTTGATCTTATTTTAAATCCTTTTTTCACCTCTTCTTCTTCATAGCAGCCCCCCGACAAATACCCATCTCCTATTTCCCGTCCAACCGGCGACCGATCAACCGCGATGGAGTCGGTGCCACCACCAACCCCGACGGATCCCTATCTCATCTTTCCCGTCCAACCGGTGACCAATCAACCAACAGCGCCTGCGATGGAGTCGGCGCTGCCACCACCATCCTCGACGGCAGTTATCTCTCTTTCTAAGGGATCGTCGATCTCGTCGCCACCACCGGCTGTCGCCTCGCCGTGGCTGGGTTGGCTGTGATCTCGCCGATGTTTCCGAAGAGGCTACGGGACCAGGTGAGGACGATGAGGCCTAGATCAGTGTGGTAGAGACATGTGATTAGGTTTGGATTGTCGAAAGATGGCACCGGCGATGGCGATGGCGACGGCGCGGTCGCTTTGGTAGGGGTGCGGGTGGTGGTGAAAGAGGAAGGTGGTAGCAGCGGTGGGGTGGGGGAAGAAGGGTGGTGTGCGGGGTGGGGAGGGCAGAGAGAGTGAGTTTAAGAGAGATAGAGAGAGAAAATTTAAGAGAGAATTTTTAAGATAATGGCATTTAAATAAATAAATTTGTAACTTGAGGGTAATACAGTCTTTTTATCAAAACCGTTAGGGTTTTCCAAATTCCGTTTGGTCAACGGACATAAGTGTAATTTGTCCAAACTATTGTCCTTGCCTGTAATTATCTCCTAACCTCAGGGATATAAGTGTAATTAGCCCAAAAAATAATAAGGTGTTTGCCAGGCCTAAGAATTTCTCGAAGGCAGTGCGCCACATTACTGAAAATATATTTCATTTTCATGTATCAATATGCTAATAGATTATATCATTATATCTAAAAGTACTGTCAAGGTAAAACTTTATCTAGCTTTCATCAACATGCTAATTTTCTAGTCCTTTTTATCTTGCTTCAATTTTTGTGTCCCAGAATCTAGTGTGGAATGTGTACACAATCATACCAGGGTCTCCTATTAATAGTTTAGAATGCGATAATAGAAGCCTTACCCCAAAAAGGGTTCATGGATGGGACACTCCACAGAGTATCCAAGATGAGATGGTGTTTACGTCCAGCTCGACTATTTCCTCGAGAGGTACCTGGACAAGGTCTATGTGGTAGGGTACCATGTTGTTTGAGGATGTCGAGGAAGAGTCTTTATATTAAGTAGCGTTGTCATTGTCAAAGTGAAAAGGCGTAACATTCAAAGAAAATTTGATTTTGACCATATTAACGGACTCCATAAATGTAGCTAAAGCTCTTAGCGTCGCTGCAAAAGACAAATCCGAGTGTTACGAGAGGAACTATAAAAAAAACAGCAGAGTAGCGATATCCCGCTAAGGTAGGTGTTAAGGATCACATGCATCTCAATGTACCAAGTCAAAATTTTCATGTATAATAGAGTGAAGAAATTAGAAAAAAGTGGGTTTTGAGGTTAGAAGTTAGTGGAAGGTGGTTTTTTGTGTAAACTTAAGAAAAAGTGGGTTATGTTTTGAAATTTTCTGAACAATGGTGTGGGGGGTGGGGGGGGGGGGGGGGGGGGGGGTGCTTTAGAAAAAATGGGTTTTTTCAAAATTTCATCTTTTGTCTACCTAAACTACCCCAGCCCCATCTTCCCCTCCAAATCAGACACACACAAGCAAAGGCACACATAAGATTTCCTCCATCCCCTACCCTCTAAAGACATATATGTGGACATTGAGAACAGATTTGTTGGATGAAATTGAGGATTAGGTGAGGGGATCTGTGAAAGTTGAAGAGGGTGATGGAGATTAAAGGAGGGGTGAGAGTCGCCCGCCAATTGTTTGATGAAATGTCGCTTAGAAGATTTGATGGGTGAGTTGTGTATGTTTAAGGTTAGGAGGGTGTGATGGTCGTGATACAAGTCTTATTCTGCAAAAAAGCAAGCAACTAGATGCAACTGTTTTTATCCGATTATATCAATGTTCAACTACTCTGCAAACATCTGTCACTAATTCAACAAATTAAGTTTCTCTAACTTTTTGGTTAGCCATTTGACTGTAAAGGTAAAGAAATTCATTTGGAAACTCATTTCAGCTATACCCTGTAATTATTATGTTCCATGTGACTGTCTCATTCGGGCATTTTGTCGAACAGTTTGTGGGCAGATTTTAAAGATTCGGATTTGATTAGTTTATCAATGGCTCTGTTGCATGAATAAACCTTGTTGCTAGTATTTGTTTCGCAATAAGAGCCAAGTTCAGTAAGAGAGAAGAGGATGGAATAGATACGAGTTCGTGCTTGGGAGTAGGAATTGTTATGGTTTAGTTTGGACAAAGCATAACCATTTTCTTTTCTGCAGCTCATAATTCGGAGTTTGCATAGACACTGTGGTCTCTCTATCGTAGGGAGAACGAGAGGGTTGGAAGGGAGGGGGGTGGGGTGCAAGTACTTTTGGAGGGAAATCTATTATTAGAGGGAAAGAGAAGGTCTTGACAACTGAATATCTGTATAAATTGGCAAGTATTTTTGTATAACCATACTTGCATTTTTCCATAACATGACTTGTTTCAATTCTTGCATAACACAAATTAGGGGGAGGGTGATTTGGGAAGACCAAATTAAATGATTTCAAAAAACTCCTTCATTTTTTAAGTCAAACCCTTGTTCAGAAATTTATAAAACTCACCCCACTTTTTCTTAACTTTTCAAATATAACCCACCTTTCACAAATATTTATTCCCAGAACCCTTCATTTCCTAATTTTTCCTAACAGAGTCACTGTTATTGAAAGGTAAATCAAAGGACTTTCAAGGAAATAGAGTCACTATTATCGAAAGGTAAATCACTTTGTTTTCCAAGTTAAAACAACACACAATTGAAGGACTCGAGAATAATAGTTCTTGAAAGACCACTAGCCGCTAAGCTGGGAACTTGAGGTAGTGAGGCATAATCAAGGCGTGCTTGCCACAACTACAGCGATGTAGGTGGCATATGTGTGGGGGCTTCCAAGCTTATGGCCTAGAGGATCTGCACAATACATCCTTGATTAGAAAATATAACTTCAAGACCCAAAACATGAAGTATGAATCGAATGGGTATTATTGACAGAGAAAGAACAATGAGGGTATCTTTAAGAGACAAACTAGGTGCTGAGATATAGCCTCTAAGACTAATTTCCATGAGAGATTTATCAGCTGTATGAATTGAATGGGTATTAGCACGAGGAGATTTCCTTATTAAATAAGAAGGATTGGAAGTCATACAGTAACCCGAATTGATGAACCAAAAGGTATTACCTAAGAGTAACAGTAATGGTTGAAGAGCTGGTACGAGACATAATCTGACTGGTCAACACCTCAAAATCGGTAGCGAATATGACCACAGTTTTGGGGGGTGAGGGGGTGGGTGGTATAAGGGACGGCGGGATCAAAATATGAATCGAGATGAACAATAGTAGCAGTATGCGATGCCGTAGGAGTCTTCGAGGCTGATCGGAGAGCCATCCCAAACATTTATATGGTACTGGTCCCATTTATGACCCTGGGTGCTGCAAAAGGTGTGCACTGAGTGTTGTTTTTGTCATTGGAATGAGAAGCCTGAGAAGCCACAGGAACTGAAAGAACAGATGTAGCAATAAATTATGGAAGTGCTGAAGAAAGCCGATAACCATCGGATGCATATGGAACAGAAGTAGCGAAAAGCTCAGATTGGTGAGACTGGAGAGTCTAAATTCGAGTTTCTTCATAAATGAGTTCATCTAGTGAACTGTTCAATGAGGGAAGAGAGCAACAATCCAAGATAAATGCTCTTGTTGATTCCAACTCATCATGAAGACCCATTAAGAATTACACAAGTCTCATGTCCTCATGCTATTAAATAAATTTCTCAGCATGCGTAGGTTGCTCCACTTAGGATGGGTCCTAGCAAGTTAATCTCAAATGTAATGCATCTAAGACTAATACATAACAAATGGGCTGACCTGATTGCTGGTGTAAGCGATGAATATTACCCAGTAACTGATATCTCAGCATCTTTAGAATTGTTCCACTTAGGTTGGGTCATAGTAACTTGATCTCAAATATAAGGCACCTAAGGGTGAAATATAACAAATGGACTGACTTGATTGCTGATGTAAGCGATGAATATTAACGAGTAACTGATACTGGTGTGCAAAAGCAACATATGGGTATATCGCTTGGATAAAAGATCCCTTGCTGCTTTGGCGATATTGCAACTGCTAAAGAGTGTATTAATGGATAGTGTTGATATATGTCTTGTATTTATGTCCTACATCGGTTACTCAAAGAAGGTTGTAACTAGGCCCTTAGTATATAAGACATCTTGTCCCACATTACTTGGAGAGAGAAGATCATTGCTTTCTCCAAGTATAAGTAAGGTGTCTTGTATTGTGTTTAAGGGCAAGGGAGAAGAGTATTTCTTTGAGTAGGCCAAGAGAGAAGAGTCTTTCTCTGAGTAGGAAAGATAGAAGAGTCCTTCTCTGAGTAGGAAAGAGGCTAGAGGATAGTCTTTCTTGGGGTAGGCAAAGAAAGAAGAGTCCTTCTTTGAGTAGGAAAACAATTGAGAGATACACGTGAGGGAGCGTTGTAAATCTGACTTGTGCAAAGTGGATTTGAGTTCTCTCATATTTCTTGTGTTTTCTTATTTGGTTATCGTGTTCTATACATATCTATCTAGAGCGATTTAGTAACAAGTGTTATCAGAGCTCCATCTGACTTGCGACAGTCCGTTGCACTTTCTCCTCCTCGTCGATGTCGAGGGCTTCAAAGTACCGCTCCAAGTGGCAAAAGAAGTTATCCACCTGCCTTGCCTCTCTTGCTCCATAGTACGATCTCGGCTTCGGCATTTTCTTTCTCCTTGGCTGCACAGCGATACGCCCTTACCTCGTAGCTATTGTAAGTTCATTCTTACAAGCACCTAGTTCTTCTTGGAGCTCCATGACTTGTCCCTTGAGGTCCTTGTGCCGTTGCACCTCCCACTTGGTGAAATAGGCGACCCTCTCCTCGATCAAGTCCTCTAGCTCCTCCTCGAACACATTGACTTTCCGTTCCAACACAGTTAATCAACTGTCTACCTCCTAGTCATCTAATATATTGAAGATTAGCTTCACCTGACTTACGACAGTCCGATGTACCTTCTCCTCGTCAATGTCGAGGGCTTCAAAGTACCTCTCCAAGTACCAAAAGCCAAAAGTCCACTTGTGTTTTCTTATTTGGTTATCGTGTTCTATACATATTTATCTAGAACGATTTCGTAACAAGTGGTATCAAGAGCATTCCAGGTTTATTTTTGGACAAAATTGAAATCGATTTGAGAGGATATATATGTAGAACAATACGACCATGAAGTATGTCTGTGACAATTCGATGGGAAGACGAATTTTGGCATATCGTAGAGAACGGTAAAGGATTTAAGCAGTGCGATAGGGGATGCCAAAGCATGCATAAGGAGCGAGTTCAAGGCACTTGGAGAGCACTTGTAGCGGACTGTCGCAAGTCAGGTGGAACTAATCTTCAATAGATTAGATGACTTGGAGGAAGATAGTCGACTAGCTGTGCTAGAAAGGAAAGTCGATGTGTTCGCGAAGGAGCTAGATAATGACTTGATCGAAGAAAGGGTCGCCCATTTCACCAAGCGGGAGGTGCAATGGTGGAAGGACCTCAAGGGATAAGTCATGGAGCTCCAAGAAGAACTAGCTGCTTGTAAGAGGGAGCTTACAAGAGCTACGAGGCAGGGGTGTATCGCAGCGCAACCAAGACAAAAGAAAATGCCAGAGCCGAGATCGTACGATAGAACGAGAGAGGCGTGGCAGGTGGATAACTTCTTTTGGCACTTGGAGCAGTACTTTGAAGCCCTCGACATTGACGAGGAGAAGGTACAGCGGACTGTCGTAAGTTAGGTGGAGCTAATCTTCAATAGATTAGATGACTTGGAGGTAGACAGTCGATTAACTATGCTGGAACGAAAAGTCAATGTGTTCGCGGAAGAGCTAGATGACTTGATCGAGGAGAGGGTCACCTATTTCACCAAGTGGGAGGTGCAACGGCACAAGGAATTCAAGGGACAAGTCATGGAGCTCCAAGAAGAACTAGGTGCTTGTAAGAATGAGCTTACAAGAGCTACGAGGCAGGGGCGTATCGCTGTGCAGCCAAGGAGAAAGAAAATGCCGAAGTCGAGATCGTACTATGGAGCGAGAGAGGCGAGGCAGATGGATAACTTCTTTTGGCACTTGGAGCGGTAATTTGAAGCCCTCGACATCGATGAGGAGGAGAAAGTGCAGCTGACTGTGACAAGTCAGATGGAGCTAATCTTCAATAGATTAGATGACTTGGAGGTAGACAGCCGATTAACTGTGCTGGAACAGAAAGTCGATGTGTTCATGGAGGAGCTAGATGTCTTGATCGAGGAGAGGGTCCCCCATTTCACCAAGTGGGAGGTGCAACAGCGCAAGGACCTCAAGAGACAAGTCACGGAGCTCCAAGAAGAACTACCTGATTGTAAGAAGGAGCTTACAAGAGGTACGAGGCAGGGGTGTATCGCGGTGTAGCCAAGGCAAAAGAAAATGCCGGAGCTGAGAATGCACGATGGAGCAAGAGAGGCGAGGCAGGTGGATAACTTCTTTTGGCACTTAGAGCAGTGCTTTGAAGCCCTTGACATCGACGACGACGAGAAGAAGGTGCATACGGCGGTCATGTACCTTATGGATACAACTGCCTCATGGTAGAGGTGTCGCTACACGGGTGGGTACGTGTGACGTCAAAATGTGGGAGAAGTTCAAGCGTGAACTACAAACGCAGTTCTATCTGGATAACGTCGATGATAAATCTTCGACGGCTGAGGCAGAAGGCAGCATCCGCGAGTACATGAAGGAGTACTCGGCTTTGATGCTCGAAATACCCGAGATGTCTGTGAGGCAACGACTATGGTTCTTCATTGACGGGTTGCAGCAGTGGGTTGCCACAGAGTTGCGGTGAAAGGAACCTCACGACTTAGCTTCTGCCATGGTGATTGTCGAGAGCTTAGGAGACTTCAAGCAACGTGAGAGGCCGAGATCTCTAAGGCACGAGCGTGCCAAAGATGAGGGAGACAGTAGGTCGAAGAGTGGTTCGCCCAAGGCAACCGATGATGAGCAGAATGGGGACGAGGGACGTCACCGCCATCACAAGAAGGAGAAGAAGCACGAGGGAAGTCACAAGCATGGTGACTCTCGTGACCACAAGGCTCGTGTGGGGCCTAGAGGAGGATGCTTCTACTATGCAGGTCCGCATTACAGGAGGGATTGCCCGCACAAGGGCAAGATAATTGCGTTCCTCGAGAAGCACAAAAGCAGTAAGGGAGATTCTTCCAGCAGCGACGGGGAGGCACGCATAGGGGCATTGCAGATGGTCAATGCGTTCATGCAGAAGTCAAAGGAAGAAGCTGCCAAGGGGAAGAAGAGCAAGAAGAGATGGGGCTTGCTCTACGCAACGGTGGACGTTTCCGGGAAGAATCAAGAAGTGCTTGTGGATACCGGGGCCACCCACAACTTCATGAGTCCGAGGGTTGCTGAGTGGCTTGGGCTAAAACCAACTAAGGATGGAAGTTGGTTCATGGCCATGAATGCCGAGGAGCGACCGATGAAGGGAGTCGTCAAGAACGTCGATTTGAGGACCGGCGGATGGACAGGGAAGACCAACTTCAACATCATCGACATGGATGAGCTTGGGGTGGTGCTTGGGATGGACTTCATCGAGAAGTCGAGCGCTACGCTTAATCCATATTGCGGGGTGATGATGATGGCGGAGTGGATGATCCTGTTGGTGTCCAAGGATGGGGCTGACGTACGTAAGGGGATTACAGTGTTATAGTTGGACAAGGGATCGACACTATGCTATGGTGAGTGGCAGATGGGGCCGAGGACCTACGCAGTTGATATGTGCACAAAGACAGTCACGACAGAGAAGTTCAAGCATTGATTGAGCTTAATTCATCTTCTTTCTTGCTGAGCTCAAGGTGGAGTGCATCCCTACCTTTAAGGAGGATGCAAGGTGGAGTACCTGAAGAAGGTACTGAAGGCATATTACAGTTTCCTCATGGAATGGTTTGTTAATAGAAGCCAAGGTAGAGATTGTTGATATATGTCTTGTATTTATGTCCTACATCGGTTACTCAAAGAAGGTTGTAACTAGGCCCTTAGTATATAAGACATCTTGTCCCACACTACTTGGAGAGAGAAGATCACTACTTTCTCCAAGTATAAGTAAGGTGTCTTGTATTGTGTTTAAGGGCAAGAGAGAATAGTCCTTCTTTGAGTAGGCCAAGAGAGAAGAGTCCTTCTCTGAGTAGGAAAGATAGAAGAGTCCTTCTCTGAGTAGGAAAGAGAGGATAATCTTTCTTTGGGTAGGCAAAGAAAGAAGAGTCCTTCTTTGAGTATGAAAACAGTTGAGAGATACACGTGAGGAAGTGTTGTAAATCTGATTTGTGCAAAGTGGATTTGAGTTCTCTCATATTTCTTATGTTTTCTTATTTGGTTATCGTGTTTCTATACATATCTATCTAGAGTGATTTCGTAAAAGATAGGATCGATGTGCTGAAGAACCAAGTAAGAATCTGATGCCCAATCTTTAAGATTCTCCTCGAATGCAACATCTGCTTTGTCATCAATTTATTAAGGGATGACACGAGAACCGGTAATGTAGCACCATGCTTTGGGTCCTTCGTAAAAGGTACACATAACTTGTGCTTAATGATTATAATTGGACTCATCTAGTATAACTGGATTGAGTTAAAGCACATTGTGTTTATCCATGACATACGAATAGATGAAAAATAGAGGAGATCACTCAAGAACTAGTATATACAAGCATAATTGGACCAATAGAGGCCAAAGTAAAACTCAGATGGCCCATATTAGCCACAGATCAGGCTCAGAAGTCAAATGACTGGCCGTGAACCAGCCAAGATACCTGCTATAGGCTGAATTGGTGGCAGCGGCGTGTGGCCTTTAAGGTGGTTAATGACCAACCTCTTTGAACATTTTGACATTTACATGAGAACTTTTATTAGCTTTATACAACCGTTTCACTCCAACAACATTTTTTTTCACTTTTGAAGCTGGATAGCTACATGTGCATTTATTCTAATTCCTATGGTCAAAGTAACAGGAGCTTTTGCCGAGGCAACGGTAAGGACAGTATTTTAAATTGGCTTAATTGTCCATCTTAGCCAAAGTTGCCTTCTCCCATACAAGTGTCTCCGCTCTCGAGCAGTCTGGCATCCCCACCATGAGACTAACAAAATACCGCCCATCTCAAGTTTGTCGTCACCGTTCCCAACTACTCACTAACGAGTTCACCTCCATGTGACTGAAAACAAAAAATGCACATTAAGCGACTATGAGACCAGATTGATGGATCTCAACTTTAGTTGGATTTTTTAGAGTTGAAGCTACAATGGATGAATCCAACAACGCCCTTGTAGATACCCCATTTTTATAGTAATTTTAATTTAATAATATTATTGGGCTCCATTATTAATTAAAGTTTATTATTAAGCTAACGCCTAGTAGTATAACTTAATGAATTTAAATTGGTCTAGTCCAGTCCAGTCCAGTCTACAAGTCCAATTGTTCAGTTCCATTGTCTTGTCCAGTTGTCAAGTGAATATTTCCAATTGCCTAGTCTATTTGTCTAGGCCAATTGTCTGGTCCAGACCATCAGTCAAGTAATTGGGCTCACTCCAGTCCAATTATGTCAGTCCAATCCATGTCTAAATTGTGATTTGACTAGATGATTAAAGGAATTATGTTGTGAATTATCCTTGATGCAACGGATTAAATCCATGATTTATGTGATTTAGGAAGATCAATGCCGAATCTGGTACATCCCATCTAGAAAATCAGAGATAAATATCAAATTAGTGTCGAATAATGTCTCAAAATTCAGAAAAAATTATTTCAAAATTATGGGATGAACCGTTTTCTACAAACCGGCCGGTTAGTTGACATTTGTTAATTTGCGATTTTTATCGAATATTCAGCCTTATCGCTAGATTGCAGCCTTTATCATTTTTGGCACCTCAAAACTCTATAAATAGGTCCATTGGCCTACATTTTCAGGGGTCTCAATTTTGATTTAACTTTTTCTCTCTAGAGCTTTTATATCATTTCTCTTAGAAGTAGTATATCGCCTCTTAAGAGAAATTAACCATTCATATTCCCTTGAAAAGATTAGTAATCTTTTGCATCGTGGATCCTTTCAGATGGCATTCTCGAGTCGTCTAGACAAGCCGATTCACGAGGTATATTTAATAGCTGTCTAGTCTAGCAATAGTCTAGAATTGTCTCCCATTTCCTGTGATCACATTTCACCTCTTGTGCAAAAATAAGAAAAAGATTCATTTTCATTTCTTAGTCTAAGTCTTAGACCAAAGTGTAGGTTGCTTCCCATAGGACCAGAGTCGAACTACTATGGTTTTGATTCCGTTTTGTCTGAGCATATATGTAGGTCAATATTTGACCTCCGATATCGAGTTCCAGCCAATTATATATAAATAAAGCAGGTTAGTTTTATTACATATTTACATGTTTATGTGTTAAAAAAAAGACCAAAAATCAATAAAAAAGAAGTAGAGATCGAAAAGATATGGCGGGTGCGTAATACCTCCCCGTTGTATAGATTAGTCCCTGAATCCATTTCTGATTTCAAAATATTATATGTCCTTTGGACACATTTAAAGTCATTTCTCGTGTTTTTCTATTGTCCTTTTCTTAAACAAAATAAGATGTCGACTCCCTAAAATTCTCCTTCCGGATGGTTTTTTCTGAGGCGATTCGCTATAACCGTATATCGCTTTTACGTTTTCTTTTTATATGAGGAGTGTGGTGTGGTCCAGGAGACCAGCTGTGGGTCTATTAACGGCACAAATAGTCAAAGGTGGGGACAATGAACATGCAGCTCTTGGTTGGTAGTGCTTTGCCAAGGGTGGCCCAATGTTAAACTTTTCAATGTGGTGCTATTGTGGTATCGGTGATATTGAGAAGAGAAGGATAGCCGGAAGGAGGGCGGGGGCTGAGAAAAAAGAAAGGATCTAGTGGATAGCTTATGAGTAAAGAAGAACGAAAAGTGGACGGAGGAGATTTTTCGCTGATCTAAGATGGTGTGTTTATTGAGAGAAACTTGGTAGCAAACATCAATGGGGTGTTTTTTGGGAAAAATTTCACAGCAAACTGTATTGCTGCTGAAGGCACTAAAATGCCTTGAAATTCTCATATATCCTTATTTTACACTTCAAAAACCAAATAAATACATTTCTTAGAACAACCCCTACCCCCACTCCTCCCCCGCCCCCAACCCAAATCACCACACACCAGCATTTGCTGCCAACGACCAACTTTACCTTTACCAAACACCACCAGGTACCCACGACCTTCAGCAGAAAACCCAGGATTGTAGCATGAATCGAAAAACCCACCGCCAGCACATACCACCATCACAGCCTACTGCCACCTATTCTTTCTCCACGGAACAGAACACATGCACAAAAACACACATGGGCGCACGCGCACAAAGATTACTATATAGGCAGGACGGCCACCTAAATTTGTCACCTCCACGACGTCGCGACCAAGATCTGCTACCTCCCGACGCCACCTGTTGGCAGCATGACACAGATTTACTGCCACAATCTCTCATATATTCTAGTGGCAACAAAATTGCAGAAGGGGGAGGGGGGGGGGGGGGGGGGTGCAGAATTAGAGGGGCGTGTGTTGGGAATGTATTCTCTAGTGGAAAGGAGCAGAATACGTGGCAGTGGGTTGGTGGCGAGGTCAATGAAATTTAGGTTTGTCATCATAAATATTAGTAATAGTTGTTGGAATATTTTAATAAAATAAAATGTACATTATAGCATTGTTATTATATTGCAATTTATGGCTATATGTATTTACTTACATGTAAATTATGAAATGAGTTACAAATGCAATAATGAATATTATTAACTCAAATGTGTTTATGGTGTATATAATATACTTTATTATTTGGCATTATTGAGAATGGTTATAATTATTTCATGAGTTACAAAGGCTTTTAATCTTACTTATGTAGCCAATAAATAAATTATGGTTGGCCAAGTATATAAGGCCATGGGGTGTGGCATGGAAGATTTGAAGCAACTATGCTTCCATACTTAGTGTTTTATACTTTACTATCACAATGTTTTTCCTCTATAGCTATTTTCATATTTTATATTTGCGCAACGTGATCGTGGACTGGTTCATACCGTCTTCCTGTGGACGTGCACATGGAGGAGACATAGCTGCGTCAATGGGTTTTATTTTGGAGACATTATCTGCCGTCAACACCTGCATGTAGGGAGGCGATAACGTCTTTAGGACAGTGACTCTGTCACGACTCTCACGGACGAGCTATTTTATATCCTTTTACTGCTTTAGATTACATAATTTTATCAAGAGTTCATATATAATTACTTTCAACTAGCCCAGAATCCCGTGCCAAGCACGGGACAGTTTATTAACAATAATTTCTCTTAGTAGACTTGAAATGCATAATAAATGTCTTGCACAATTTTATAATTTTATGGTTATTTTATAAAAGATAGTTACTTTAATTTTGGCTTGAACTTTCTTGTAATAAAATAAATTAACATTTCTGGTCAAATATTAATAAGCAATGTCCTTGTGCATATCTGCTAATTCTGATTGGGTAATTATATAGATGTACAAAAATTAAAAACTTATTTAGTACACAAAAAAGAAAAAGTAAATTCTACTGGTAAAAATATACGGAGAACGTATTGAGATCAATTTACTATTGCATAAGACATTTTAATTATTTTCTACGTATCTTTAAAAAAAACAATTGTACCTTTGAATGGGTTGTCCATAACATTACTTATATATTAGTTTAATTTTGATAGAGAAAATTTTGGTCCATATATTTGTTTATAGCATGTTATAAAAGTTAATCAACACAACTAATAAAGTAAGGATGGTGTGACATTTTTAGAAGCAGAGAAAATAGTAATCAGTGCATGAAGTAATTATATAAAGTTTAAAAAGTTTAATCAACATGACTATATACAATAGCTCAAAACCTCGTAGTAAGGAAATTGCTGAACAAAATTTAACCAGCATTTCACAAAGTATACAATAAGCATGCTTACGAAGTAAGATTTATCTTTAGATATAATAAGAATTTCAATCCAAGTTTTAGTCTACATTCATCAGATAACTAATATCTTTTTAGATTTTATATGCAATTCTATTCAAAATTATAAAAGTTAACATAATTAAAATAATAAATGGTATACTTTTACTCACAATAAAAATACCATAGAAAAAAAATTAGGTCAAAACTTTTTCAACATAAAATTAGTTGAATTTAAGAAAAGTTTACATCTTTAAGGCTTTAAATTTACACTTTTTTTTAATGTATCTCATATAGAATCTGCATATTATGGTGTTTTTACATTTAACCAATGCGACTAAATAGGATACTGCAAAACTTTAGAGTAAAGAAATTATTGACCAAAATTTTTAATCAATATAATTATCAAGTTAGATTCATATTTGAATTTAGAGAAAACTTAAATACGAATTTGAAATAGAACCTAATTTTTCTTCTTAAATCTCTTAAGTAATTTTTTACAGGTTAATATTTCATGTTAGAGAGCTTTCTTGATTTATAATATTCCAATAAAGTCATAATATATTACTATATTGGTTAGAAAATTTTAAATATTTTGAATTGATTTTTGAATTGCATGAGGCTAATTATTTAAATTTTTACTATATTTGTTGATTTAATTAATTGCAAAATTAAGGACCCCGTTCAAAATAATGTTTGGAGATCTTTAGTAATATTAATGTGTTTAACATTAGTTTCTATAACTCTTATTATATTAAAAACACAATGCAATAAGGTGTCATGATTGCATTTCTCACCTCAATTATTAATTATTATAGCTCAGGATCCCGAGTCATAGTCGAGTAAGTTAATAAAATATTTTAAACAGTTACAAAAAGTGTATCAATGAATACCACATCTCAAGAAACAAAAAGAGATTTACATCTTTTGGGAAAAAAATCTACTTCTGCTAAAACTATAATTACAGTTAGTAAGAAATTTTTAATATTTTATTTATAACAGTTTCAAGTAACTTGTCGTGATTATATTATTATTAAGTTCTTTTAGTAGCCTAATTTGATTCATTTAAAAACCAAGTCTATTAGCTTGAAAAGTTATGTTCAGAGTACTCTCCAAAATTATTTAGACATAAAAATCAGGATTCTATCAAATTTTAAATTAATTATTAGATCACGTTTTTATTTTATATCTCATAAGCTATTTTTTGGGTCTATGAATTTTAATTTTTATATCAAAAAACACTTTCAAGAACATAATTGTCAAAACAAAGTCTTAATAGATTAGTATATTAATTAGATAGAGTTTTAGAAGGATTAGCATTGATTTTTAAATTAATTTTCTCTTCTAAATCAAAAGTATTATTTTCGTTTTTTATATATATGAGTTTTTATATTCATATTAGAGAGTAGTTTTGAAGATATAATAGTGAATATTAAGTCCTAATAAGTTAGTATAATGATAAGATTGAGTTTGAGAATGATTAGAATTAGGTTTTGAATTTTAAGGACATAATTGTAAAAAAGAAGTCTTAATAGATTAGTATATTGATTAGACAGAATTTTAGAACGATTAGAGTTAGTTTTTAAATTAAATAAGACTTACTAATATAAAAGATAATTAATCTGGTGAGGTGTCATTTAAAGAAACGATGATGTGTCGTTCAAAGAAGCTATCAATGCCTTTCTCACTTCGCTTATTATATATTATATAGATTATTTTGCTACGTTTAATATCTTGGTATTGCTAATATTTTGTTGTAGAAAATACAAATCAAAGCCTAAATCTTTCAACAGCTAAAGACATTATTGGTTTTGATTTGTATAGTTTTCAATTTTTTATTTTTTGAAAGAGTGAAGAGAGATTTGGAAGCTAGAAATGGCGATTCGTGTTTTCAGCTCCATCACAACCCATTGCTCCAGCTCGGTCAGAGGTGTTTCTGTTGGAAATCATTTCATTCCCCACCAAAAAGGTTGAGAGGGTGGGGAAGATGCCTTCTTCGTGAGCTCCTTCAATGGGGGAGTGCCGTTGCTGATGGTGTCTCTGGGTGGGCCGAAAAGAATGTTGATCCTGCAAAGTTCTCTAGGGAAATGATGACTAAAGCTTCAGCTTTGGTGCCGGAAAAGGAGAGGGACCCGCGATCGGGATAGATCTCAGCACGACCTACTCGTGCTTCGGCATGTGGAAGCACAACCGCGTCGAGATCATCGCCAACGACCAGGGCAACAGGACGACTCCTTCTTACGTCGCCTTCAACGACTGAGAGGCTCATCGGCGATGCGGCGAAGAACCAAGTCATCATGAATCCAATTAACACCATCTTTGGTAAGGTTTTAGCTCAGTGTGGATCTCTGTGTTATTGCCTATGCGTAGATCTAGAATGCTTGGTTGGTTGCAGATTTTGGCTGTGTATGTTGTTTACCCATTGAGGTGTGTAAATTACTGCTGTGTGTATTACGTGCTTTATTTATTGCAGCATAGTAGCTAGATCTGGTATGTAGAGAGCAGGTCTTACGTAGTTGCTACTCAGTTTAGCTGCAGCACAATGATATTGTTGTTGTAAACATATTAACTTGCTACATTGCTACATAGCTTTGTTGCGGCATGACGACATTTTTTTTTGTAGATCCCTGTTTGTCATATTAAGTTGTTATGCTCAATCTGTTATTTTGTGCCAATGAGACCCACCAGTAAGTCTATTGTAATTGGCTTTGGGGTTGGCTTAACTAGGGCTATGCAGCCAGGATTTATGTTCACATAAATGAAAAGTTTATATAGGAAGAAGAAGAAGCTTGATCTGAGAGCGTATATCAATATTTTGATTACCTATGTGAAATAATTTGAGTCAATGTGATTTGATTATATTTGAAATAATTTACCTCAAACCAGTGCATTACTTGAAAAGTTGTAAGGTTTCTTGTGGAAGAACAATCAATAAATATTGCTTGGAAGATTACAGCAATCATCTTATAGTAAATTTTATTAGCTGAAAAAGTGATTACTGAAGTTTAGAGAAGTTTTACTGCACGTTTATTTTAATGAGGTAAAGTTTTTTTTTTTCGGAATCTTTAACAAATTGGAATGCTTTTAGGACGTGAGAATTAAGCCTAGGAATGTGGGGGTTAAGTTTTTGTTCCATTATTCCTGCACGTTCTTTTGGAAGGAAAATTGGGTTACAACTTTTGCGGTTTTAAAAAATAAATAAAAAATAAAAAGCATTACGTTTTAGATGAAGGGGTAAAACATTTTCTAAGTATGATGAACGTATGTCTCTTACTTATATTAGATATTTTCTTTGAGCGACCAGTTTCATCTAACTCTCTTTTTGTAGATATCATATAAAGAAAATAAAGGAAAAATAAAATGAACTTTTGCTAGATATTTATTTATTTATTTTTTTGTATGAATTGGATTCAAAATTTAAAAATTTGTGACAATAACGCTAATGCCTTTACTCATATATTTGTCTGTAAGTAGTTGTATCGTGAAAAATACCTAGAGTTATTCTTTTTAATTTTTGTCACATGGTTTTGGTTTGAAAAACAAAAAGGAATTTTGAGATTTTACACATAGAGCTATAGTTTGGTAAACTACCTAAAGTCAGTGTTTGTGGAGTTCTCTTTCAAGAGAGAAAAATTTTCATGGAATTGTCGGTTTTTGTAAAACAATTAACTTGAAGCTAATTTTATTTTGCTGAGTGTGTTTATGAAATAATTTGTTTTATAAAATTATGAAAATCAATATTTCAATGTTAAATTCATTGATAAATACATGGCTATGAAATGTGGGGGTGCATGATTTGAAGATAATTATGATTTCTTGAGTCATGTATATACAAAGAAGATTAGCGACATAAAGAATATCTATTTACAGTATGTTCTTAATTTTAAGTCTGTTTTAGCATGTCGTGTGCATGTATCCATAGTGAGATTATGTTATATCTCATGCATGTATTTCTGTTTCTTGCACTTGGGCTTTGCTAGTTTGGATCTCTGGGCATGTATAGCTCTTCTGCATAATTGAGCTTAAAATGTGGAAGGAAAAAAAACAAAATTGCAAAGTATTGCGAAGTTTAGAAATTGAAATTATACTTTGGTAAAGATGTTAAATCATAATAACCGAAATCTTTGACTTCTGATTGTCTTGGCTATTTTGATAATTATTGTTGTGATATCTATTTCAAATGGTTTCTAAGTTTTGATTTTTTGAATACGAGGTGCGTTGAATTTTTTGGTACTTTAAATCCTGGATACCCAATTATTGATCATATGATTGCAAATTCGAAACTATATTTGCACATGGATTTTATCTAACTTTTGCAAAGCTTGAGAATTGAAAATTCTTGAAACTTATCAGAGGATTTTTGTGAAGTTACTATTGATGTGAGATTATGTTATGCAAAGCATGACGCATGTTGAGGAAAATGTGGCTCCTAGTGGGTGAAAGACTACTGGTCACAATATGTTGAAGACTAGTTCCTAGTAGTAGACTACTGATCAAAGGTTTGATTCCTAGTAGTGAGACTACTGACTAGCTAGTATCATATTTGATGCTAAGCAAAGTGGATGTTACCATTGAAATTTGATTTACTTGATGAGATTCATAATGTTGCTTCCATGTGCACTATTGGGCCCTTAAAATTCTGCAGACTTGTGATACTTCATCGATGAAGAGAAAATAAATTATAGAGGCTTTATAAAAGTTGCGCAACTTGCCTCGGGACTAGCACAAAGACTAGATCCTTTTTCACCTGAGGCGGATGGGGTGAGCCCACAGGGAGTCACCAGCGGGAGTAACCCATCCTTTGTGATTGGAGATCCCATGAAGAAGGTTCAATGGGTAGAAACAACCCGTAGAGCGTGACTCATGATAAAAGTAGCACAATTTTGTTAATAGGAGAGTGTGTCTCCTCCCCATCCGTACGGTGCTCGTGCTACTTAGTGTGACGTCTTGCGAGGTACATGTCACACGTACCCTTGGAGGACTCACCTAAGTGAGAGTGGTCGTGAGGCCGCGGACTGTGGGAACTATGGGCCATTCCCTAAAGACTCTCATGAGAATCAAGATAAGAGCGCATGGCCATTAATAGCGCTAACCCGCGAACTAAGTCCCATATCAGTATTGTGTGTGTGACAACTGAAGTTTGGCCAAGGGACCTAATTCAAGGCGTAGTCTATTACGGCTCTCTCAAACGGAAGTTGTCAACACTAAGTGTTGGTTCAAGCCCGGAAGGCACCAACACCTATTACACAGTACAAGTTGCCCATCTTATTTATGTATATTGTTTTATATTTTATTACTTTATGAGTTTATAAACCATGGCTTTATTTTGCGAAAGAGAAAAATATTCAATAAATAAAAATAAAAAGAGAGAGAGAGAGAGAGAGAGGAGGTTTATGATTTTATTGATATGGTTTTAAATGCTTTAAATTTTTTGGAATTGTGAGAATTTATAAACATTTCATTAGTTACTTTTTAAGTATTTTAAATTATCATTTTATTTTAACAAAATAGTAGGGGATTGTTGGAATATTTTAATAAAATAAAATGTACATTATAGCATTGTTATTATATTGCAATTTATGGCTATATGTATTTACTTACATGTAAATTATGAAATGAGTTACAAATGCAATAATGAATATTATTAACTCAAATGTGTTTATGGTGTATATAATATACTTTATTATTTGGCATTATTGAGAATGATTATAATTATTCCATGAGTTACAAAGGCTTTTAATCTTACTTATGTAGCCAATAAATAAATTTTGGTTGGCCAAGTATATAAGGTCATGGGGTGTGACATGGAAGATTTGAAGCAACTATGCTTCCATACTTAGTGTTTTATACTTTACTATCACAATGTTTTTCTTCTGTAGCTATTTTCATATTTTATACTTTGGCAACGTGATCGTGGACTGGTTCATACCGTCTTCCTATGGACGTGCACATGGAGGAGACATAGCTGCGTCAATGGTTTTTATCTTGGAGACATTATCTGCCGTCAACACCTGCACGTAGGGAGGCGATAACGTCTTTAGGACAGTGACTCTTTCACGACTCTCATGGACGAGCTATTTTATATCCTCTTACTGCTTTAGATTACATAATTTTATCAAGAGTTCATATAGAATTACTTTCAATTATTTTGCTACGTTTAATATCTTGGTATTGCTAATATTTTGTTGTAGAAAATACAAATCAAAGCCTAAATCTTTCAACAATAGTTTGGAGCTTTGTGATGTAAATGCCTATTTTGGAGATGTGATCAGAATTGGAAAAATGGTGCCATGGGAACGCCACGGCACCTTGGTTCAAGAACCCTTCGCCACCCTAAACTTACACATTGTCAGCTTTCTCCAAACAGTTTCCATGTAACTGCCAGTGTCTTTGCCCAGTGTTTAGTTCTAGGTCTTCGATAGCTAGTGTCGTAGTCTAGAATTGCATGGTGGCATTTTAAATACATATGCGAAACACCCCCTCTCCTTCCCCTTCTCTACACCCCCCCCCCCCCCCCCCCCGCCCCTCCCCCGGCACACCCCAACCCCTCCCCCTTTGCCCTTGGAACTCACTAACACATACACATACATAGACCTACACAAACTCACTGGCACACACTCAGAGATAATTATATATGCTTCTGTGCAGTGCAAGAATTAAAGCATGAAGTCGTTTAGTAACTCAGAAGGCAAAAACTTATTCAACGCATGCTTCTATAGATGGAATTCAAAGGATGCTATTATGATTATAGTGCCCAAAGGATTACTTTTTTAGGCTTACTTTTTTTTCCCTCATATACTGTACAGATCTTGCTTTATCCCTACTTCAGCGCTATCCTACGCTAGCCTTGGAGCAACCATGCCCTTTGCTTGCAATGACTATGATCAGCCCAGCATTCCTAAGCCGGACACAATTCAACTTTTGGCAATGCATTATATATACTTGTTAGTCTCTTCAACCCTTTCATTTTGTCTTCTTTAATTATCATTTTTGGTTTTTCTATAATGACCTTACATTTCATGGAATTTCTTTAGCTACTGTTATGCTTAAGGGTGCAACTGAAGTGGGCTGGGTAGAATTTCTATCAAACCCAAGCATTACAGGAAAAAGGGGCTTTAGGTAAAGGAGAAAATACGGTCGTTAAACCGTTTTAGCGACCGCAAAATATGGTCGCTGGAGACTATGTCGCTAAACTTTAGCGACCGTATTTAATTATCGGTCGCTCAATTTAGCGACCGTGTTGACTAAATTTAGCGACTGCCCATCACGTGGTCGCTAAATATTTTTTAAATTCAAATTGGTGTTTTATTTAGCAACCGTTTTTTCTAATTTAGCAACCGATATTGAAGTCGCTAAAAACTTTTTTTATTTAAAAAATTTTTAGTTAGCGACCGCCTTTTATAATTTAGCGACTGCCCTTCCGGTCGCTAAATATTTTATTTTAATTAAAATATTTTATTTAGCGACCGCATTATCCAGTTTAACGACTGCGATGTGTGGTCGCTAAACCTGGGTTATGCTTTTAAAATTCTGGTATGTTTTGACCTCCTGTCCAAAACCAATTCAACAACCTGTCCCGCGTTCATTCAAACAACATGTCCAAAACCAATCTACTCTACACATCCAAAAACAAGTCCCGCATTCATTTCAATACGTCAATCCCAAACCAAGTACATCAACAAAGCTTTATATCATCAAACTATAAACATAGGCCATTAAAATCACGTCAAAGTGACAAAGAAAAATGTCAACTCTTAAGTACATATACAGTCTTCAACCAAAATTTGAAAAATTTGTCAAGTATATGTTCATGAGGTACACAACTACAATCAATACATATAACCCCGAAAACATACTAGTCGGCAGACCCATCAACCCCGTAATCATCATCTTCTTTTTCCCCTGTTGAAGACACGTTCGATCCAACAATGTCCTCGCCGCGTTGAGAATCACCAACACTAGACACAAGATCGCTCTGCATGAAGCCATACAAATGATTCAACACAATATAATCAAATCAAGATCACAGACTAAATGACCATAATACATAACTACTTAAGAAAATTGGTATTACCTGATGTCTGGCTCCGGACATAATAAAACCTTGTTGGATCATCATCGTAATTTTTTCTTTAACAAGTCTGTCTGAGCACTCTTTTTCCGTCCCTTCAACCTGAGAACTGCTACAACTGGTCGCACCTGATGACTGTTGTTTGCGTAGCAATGAACGTGCGGATTGATGAGGGTGGCCTAGGATACGGTCCTTCTTAGGACCCCCTGTAGCTTCTAACCACAAAGAGAACTCGTCCACTGCTTGGCTATCATCTGCCTGGGAGTTGGCCTGAACTTTTTCCTTATATGCATTATGTATACGAAAGTTATAAATGTTACAGGAATGCAATTGGTCGCAACCAATACGGATACAATAGGAATGCGAAAGTGAAGAATAGTTGATTGCTCACGTCCATATGCTAAGCTTCAGATTATGCTTAGCATATGGACGTGATCCAGCACCATGCTTCATCTTCTTCTCATTACTCGCCATATCCTTGCCTCGCACACTAAGCTTGGCCTATTTAGCTGTACACCAATGATCCACCAGCTGCCCCCACATAGCTGCTGAGAAGTACTCGAGGTTGAAGTCCTTGGCCATAGGAATATCTGTCGCGTTAGTCCGAGGTAGAGCTTGTATCCTTGCATTGAACAACCGTTTCTTGTAATTTTCTGAACAATGCCACTCCCAGGCCTGCCTCCCAAGTTCTTGGTCTCTGTCGGACTCGAATTTGAAGTAGTCCTTAACATAATTCAACATAATTTCAAACACGATTAGCAAGAAAAATTCAGCAATAATGTACTTCTCAAACCAAATAAAGCAATGAAAAATAGACAATTCTTACCAAGAACTTCCTCGAGACAAGTTCCTTGTCAGGTTCGGTCCACGCCTTCCACATCAGAAGAGGTCGTGGCAGGTGGGCGTTGATAATAGGACCGATTTTGGTCCTATCTTCAACAAAGCTAATTACAAGAAATCACAAGAGATACATCAATCCAAAAAAAAAAAAAGTATTAAGTTAGATAGGTTAGTTAAAAGATGGTAGGAATTGAGCGTTGAAAATTGAAAACATACTAATTGTTAAGGACATGAGCAGTAATCCTCTGCTCCGAGGTGGCTGGAAGAGGTATCTCGCGTGTGATACCTTTAGGTACATATGCAGTAGAAGCTACAAATGATGAAAAGAAAGACGTTATATATTTTGCAACAAATATGTTATAACAACAAAATACTATTGTCTTACCATGTACTGAAGCTACTGACGACATCGACTGCTCATTAATTAGTAACCGTGTCATCAATCCTGGGGAGAGGGGCTGACTAGGCCGAAGTAGGTCCGCGGCGGCCACCTCCACGACCTTGGGGTGCACTAGATCTTGACATATTTACAAAAAAACACTCGGGAGTAACATAAGAAAACTTCAATAACAAATATCATAACAAAAAAACAATTGATATGTTTACAGTTCCGAATATAGTTCACTTGAATAATAAAAGACTTAAGTGCAAAAGTTAATTGATAACAATGTTAATTTAGCTTTATATAGTCAACCACCATCAGTAATAGACGACTCAATTTAAATAATAAACACCACAAGTGCAAAAGTAGATTGATAATAATGTTTTTGCATTACACAGTCAATCATATCACTACTAGACAACGAAATGTCTTCCTCCTCCTCGTGATCTCCGTCCCCTTCATCTTTTTCATCATCTTCTTCTTATTCAACTTCTTTCTCAAAATCATCATCATCATCATCATCATCACAGAGGGTTTCAGCATCGACCTCTTCCCTAACATGGCCTAAATCGCAAAGAAGCTTATCAACAAGATCGTTATCCTCATGAAGCGGAATTCTGTAAGAGCATCATCCTCTTGGTACATCTCAATGAACACATCATCATCAACAAAGTCTCTTTTGCTCTTGATAACAATATGCCAATTTGGGTCCTTCCTTATCACACTCTTTGCATAAAAGACCTGCGTTGCTTGAGCTACAAATACAAATGGTTCGTATGATCGAGTCTTGACCTCATATTAACGTCTATAATCCCATGTCGATTAACCCGGATACCAGCTGTAATGTCAAACCATCTGCACTTGAACATTATCAGTCTATTACCATTGCCATAATAATCTAGTTCAACAAGCTCCTTCAACTGCCCATAAAAATCACGATCACTATCATTATAGCAGTCACCTTTGACTAAAACTCAATCGTTTTGGGTTTGTTTATTAAGGTCAACTTCTATCGTGTTAAACCTAAACTCGTTGACAATGTACCCTTTATAACACAAAACTAATCTACTAGGGCCATCAGCAAACAATTTGAGACGAGCATCAACTCTATTCTGGGCGGTCTACAATAACAAACAATTTGCACAAAGTATTAAGTTATTAACTCACATATAACATCTCCCTATATTGGAAATGAGATGTGGTTTTAGAACTTACGCGCTTTTGGAACCCCTCAGGGAACGCGTTGTTTCGCATTTTTTCAAGTTCTTCATCTGATATCCCAGGATTTGCTAATTACACTTCCTCATCGTATTCACTGTATGTTATATAGCATCGTCGTTGTATTATGCTCTTGAACTATGAGAAGGAAGATATATACCCAACTACTGGCACTATAAATGGTGCAACTTCATTGCAATTTCGTGAGAGCGTACAGTGTTACGGCAATATACTCTTCGTTTGATAAATATCGACCACTCCTTGCTCCAAGTGCACGACCAAGATGCATGAATATGGGAATACACTCTTCGAATGTTATGTCAATACTATTGTCATTGCGACCAAGCCGATTCATCTTTATATCAGCATTAGTCTCAAAGTAAAGGGAGCAGAAGTTGGTAAGCTCCTCAAGGATGTAAGCCTCTGCAATTGAACCTTCAACGTGCGCTTTGTTACGCACCTTTTTCTTAAGGTCAAACATATATCTATGTAAGAATGAAGTCATTTTCAGTAGACAACACATGTGTGCAAGTATGAAATACAAGTTAAAAATGGATGAGTGACATCACCTTTCAAATGGATACATCCATCAATACTGCACAGGTCCGCCTACTCTAGCCTCATATACTAAGTGAATGATCAAATGCTCCATCAAATCAAACAATAACGAGGGAAAGATTTTTTCTAGCTTGCATATTGTCTCAGCAATATTTTTCTCAAGAATCTTAACATCACTCTCTCGGAGCACCTTTGAGCACAAATCACGGAAGAAATGGCTAAATTCAGTCAATGCTTCACTTACTGGCTTCGACAAGAGGTCACGAAAAGAAAATTGGTATAAATCTTTCCATGAATACAAGACAATCGTGACTTTTTAAAACATAAAACTTACAATCAGCAAGGTTGCAATAACGTGATATATTAGATGCATAGTCATCTGACAGCTTCAAGTGTTTAACCCACTTGCACACTAGTTGTATCTGCTTTTTATCCAAATTGCTTTAGGCAACACCATCTTACCATTAACATTCATGGATGCAATTTACGCCGTATACCCATCATCTGCATATCTTTTCATGCTTTTAGGTGATCTTTTGATTTTCCCTTGACAGTCATGATTGTATTAAAACATTTTCAAAAACGTTTTTCTCAATGTACATAACATCAAGATTGTTGCGGAGGAGGAGGGTCGGCCAATAAGGCAGCTCCCAAAAGATGCACATTTTTCTTCCAGTTGTGTTTTTTTCCAAAGCTAGGAAGTTTTAGACTGGCAACACATTTTCCAAAAGGTACCACATCCATGTTAAGGTCCTTTACGCACCTTTAAACTTCATCCCCAGACAATTTATCACGTGTTACAACATCACGCTCCACAATTTTATCAAGCTTATCTTTTTGTTTTTGAAATGGATGATTAGGCGGTAAGAATTGTATGTGACAAGTCCAAAAAGAAGCCTTTCTCCCGTGCTTTAAGGTGAAAGCCTTACTCAGTTCCATACAATAAGGACATGCCAACCTACCATGTGTACTCCACTCACGGAACATACCTTATACAGGGAACTCATTGATAGTCCACATGACTGCTGCCCTCAAGCTAAAGTTATGTTTACACTACAAGAAAACCAGCTTATGCCTACGGTACAGTACCGTAGGTATAGGTGCCATGTCCCGTAGGCATAGCCTATCCCTACGGTACTATACCGTAGGCAGAAGTGGCGATGCCCTAGATCTATGCCTACGGGAGTTGAAGGTTATGCCTACGGTTATACCGTAGCCCACTTATTCCCAGCTATGCATACGGTACTACCGTATGCCTACGGTACTACCGTATGCCTACGGTACTACCGTATGCCTACGGTACTACCGTAGGCATACGGTAGTACCTTATTTTTATTAACGAGCTATGCCTACGGTAGTACCGTAGGCATAGCTCGTTATTTGTCAAAAAAAATATTTCGAAAATCATTTCCATGCTACCACTGTAACAATAATCCTATGCACCAAATTCCATACAAAAGCGTAAATCTCAGCAGTTAATTTCAAAAGCCATCCTAAAATCTCCATATCATAATCATGTCCTAGTTGATACTGCATACATCCACCCACATTAGTTGCGAACCACACACAACTCATGGAAACTAGTCCTCATTAGCAGGGCTTGCATCTTGCTCCTCGCCATCATAACCATCCTACGAAATGAAACAAATCACCATCAATGACTGAGAGGTTGTACCAAATGATTGGAGTTATATTTTAAATTAAGGAGATATATTGTAATTATCCCCGATTAGCAGGTAAGTCATGTACGTACATCGTCAACATTCAATCAACAAAAGCTAGTAGGAGCATGCATTCTGTTAATATTTGCAAAGAGCAGACAAAAATAAGAACAAGGGATGATCTTTGGTTTGCAATATTCATCACAAATGAGGTTAGTGAAAACGATGTGAGGCCACCAAACCAACCAAGCAGCTACAATGAACCTAATTAGAAGGCAAAAAGGAACAACATATTGAACTTCTAAAGAAGTCGGCAATCAGAAGGCTCCATTGATTTAATTCTAATTATGTATAGAGTTCTGGTCAAATATCAAAGTCCAACATATTGTCAGGCAACAAGCAAAAGATCCATGCAGCATATATAAGAAACTAGAAATTCAAGAACAAATATGCACCATGACAATAGAAAAATCACAGAAAAAGTTTCACATAAGTAACTGTCCGGCAAAAGTTTCAAAGCACTTGTCTCCAGATGGTATTTGAATAAGTTTCAAAACATTCTCAGTTACTCAACTTCTGGACCTCAACAGTTCAAAATACGTGAATATATCTCCTTACATATGTTACTGTAAGCCGTACGGACTTCGTCGCCACTGAGAACAGACACAGTAAGGATCAAAAATCTGTATGAACAAATTCTGGACTATTTCCTATGGCTGCAAAAACACAGATTCAATTGGCATAGTTAAGGGAACATATGCATGACACAGCAGCTTGTGTCTTCATAATCTAATTTACAAAACCTAGGAAATTCTGTTTAAGTATAGTGACTTTTACGCTTGAGTTGAGAAAAACCAAGGAAATGAAAATTTACAAGGCTTTGCCAAGTTGGGGAAACATAACAAAGATCCAGCATTGATGATTGTGTCCTATTGACCATAATTATGTCAAAGCCTAACTAGTCAGCAAACATTATGGAGTTCATGCTTGGACAAGACAGTAGGTGGTGGAAAAGAATGAATAGCAAGATAATTTGGGAGTGTACAGGCCATTCTTACCAGCTAGCTCATTGTGTGCAATATTTACCTGCCTTGTTCTTTGGTGGAAAGATATAGGTTTTAGTAGATTGCATTGCAATGTCAGTAGGTAAAATGTGATTTGAGCAGCTTAAAGCTCAAGCAAGAGAAGCTTAAAGCTCAAGGAAGAGCAGCTTAAAGCTCTAACAGTAGCTGCTGTGTGATGCAAGCTGCGTACCTCAAATCAACATACCCTAAGGAAGAGCAGCTTAAAGCTCTAACAGCAGCTGCAATTGACATTGAAGGTTATCGAGAGGCCTACCAAGGCCAGATCCTAAAGATCTACTCAGCTTATGAACCTATCACCGGCCAAAGGCCAGATTCAACAATAACTCAATCCCAATACCAGTTTACAAGACCACCAAAAACCACTTTCCGAATCAACCCCAGAGAAGTAATTGCAGATCAAACTACTGAAGGAGGAGAGAGAGGAGAGAGAGGAGAGAGAAAGTGAGACTTTTCCAATCCAAATATTTTGACACAAATTCTGATGTGACCACATATGTCATGGTAGAGGCATTAGACTACCAAAGGCATCAGCATACCAGCCCTTTAGCAGTGGGGAGAGAGGACAGGGTCAGTGACTCCTCCAGATAGCCTCTTAAGCTGTTGGTTCTTGATCAAATGATTAGTACAATTAGCCCTTCAGTCAGTTGCTATGAACCTGAAGTTAGAGTTCGTATATATGAGGCACCACTTTTAACAGACCCAACCACACGAATGTATTTTCACACAAATGTATTTTCAGTTAGAGTTCGAACCTAGGGAGATTCGAATCTCCCTGCATAACAATCTCGTGGAAGAAGGTTAAGATAGGTAATAACAAAAAGCATGCAATACAAGTATTAAACTTCAATAGCGTACCATTCTGTAAAGCCTCTTTCATTAGTTCATACACATTGCAACCATAAGAAGATAAAAACAAAAGTGAATTGAAGTATAACATCCAAAATCCTCATATCATCCAAACGTCTCAAATGAATAATTTACATTAACTCCAAAATTAGAGATAACCACTAGTTCTAAGTGCCTAGAATGATAACAACCACAAAAGGCCTTGTGACTACCAAACTATCCAATGTCCAACCAAAAGCAAAATGTAGTTATCTCGTCACCATTTAAGGCACCGATCACATTTCATCAACGCTTTCTAATTCCACCGGCAAATGCAAACATATACTCATTATTTGATTGTGTATATGTATTAGAAGTTCAATAACAAAATGGTCACCAAAACATTCTTAAAAGAACAACAATTGACGTAAAATGGTTGAACTTCTTGATTTATGCTTCCTGACACGAATGGCCAGCTACTAGCAAAATGGTCATTTAAAAATTTCAAGGAAGCAACGTAAATGAGATTGAACCCACTAGCATGAAGAACCATAAAAGTGAGACTGCAGACGTATGCCAATTAAAAATAACAGTACCACAATACAACTTAGGATAAAACAAGGGTAAGCAACATACAAAGTGTAATATCTGATTTAGTTCACATGAAGTTCTAAAATTTTACATTGTATGCATAAAACATTTAAGCTATAACTCTATCTAACTAGTTGTTAGTGGTGCAAACAGAAAATGAAGTTCAGATGACACTGTGCAGTTGTAACTTCTAATGGCCTAAACATTCAAGCACCCACCCGAATCCCCTCGTCTTACCCTTAAACGTTGTAATCATTAATTTATACATTCAGCAGTCCAAATAGTCAGTGAAGCACATCTGGACCTGTTAGCCTCCACCAAACCATATTCTCTAACCTCTAACCCTTACCCTCCCCACTCTTCTCCTTAACAGTCCATCACCATATCAGTCACATAGTTTCCTCCCTCTCCAAAAAAGTCGCAAAATTCCAGTATATTTCGACTTATACAACAGCGTACTCTAACAAGTTGTGTGGCCAATAAACATCAGTAACAATATTATGCAAGCGAGAAACACCACCATTGAAACCAAAACCAGTATACATAAGTTACAACACATAACAAATCATTGTAAGAAATGAAGTGGAACACGAAAAAGGGCTACCTTCAAAGTACATGAAGACACCGTCCTTTCGGCGCCAGGGCTTGCGCTGGCGAACAATGACAGCGGGCATGACCTTCTTCCTCAGATCGGGCTTGCCCTTCTTCACTACCTCCTGAGCATTTTGTAGTGCTTTTAGATAGTAAGGATGATACTGATTAGATGGCAGAAGAAACGGAAATCTCCCATGGGCACTGTCCTATTCAGCCAGCACTGCCTCAAACTGCTTCCCATTCTTCAATATGAACTCAACTATTTTATCAATCAATCTCTTTAAATCGGATGGAGGCTCCAAAACCAGAGGTTCAATCTCAGAGGTAGCCGGAAGAGAAGAAACCTGCAACTTATTTGAAGCAGCAGATCCTTCCAGATCTGAACAGAAGAAGACGTCCTCGCCTCGCCGTCGTCAATCGCTGGTCACGGTCGTCGCCTGCAGTGGGTTCTTGGCCGGTGGAGTCCTCGCCTTGCCGTCGTCAATCGCCGGTCACTGACCCTTCCAGATCTGAACAGAAGAAGACGTCCTTGCCGGTCCACTCGCCGTCTCCTTCCACGGCTCCACTCCGGCCACTCATTCCAGATATGAGCTCTTCTCAACAGAGAGAGTCAACTGGAGGAGCTGGTGTCTACCGTCGGCCGTCTGCTGTTTGGGGGGTGAGGCTGTGAGAGACAAGTCGCAGACCCAGACATGGTGAAATGTTAATTTCTGCGAGATTCACTCAGTCGCAGAGAGAGAGAGTCGCGATTCGATCTGTTTCCAATTTGAAGCAGCACAAACGGCCACGGTGCAATAAAAACCGTAGGTGTACAGAACTTGTACCTACGGTTCCTTGTACACCGTGGGCCTTTTTGTCACCACAGAGCAATTTTGTTGTAGTGTTAAGAGATGCATCAAATGTTGGGGCTCCAACTTCCCACAAAATTCCTAACTCATAGATCAATGGCCGTAAGAACACGTCTATATTTCTACCCCGGCTCGTAGGTCCATGAACGAGTAATGATAAAAACATGAATTGCTTCTTCATGCACATATCTGGAGGAAGGTTATACAGGACAACAATCACGGGTCACGTAAAGTAAGGCGTGCTAGAGTGCCCAAAAGGCCGAGATTAAAACTATCAGTAATGGTAGCAAAAGATGGGTGTCTGCGATCACATTCCTTCCATGCCTCTCCATCGGCAAGGTGTCTCAATAAATTAGGAACTTTGCTGCAGACGTTGCTATGCAGTATCATGTATTCTGCTGTTTTAGAAGAGCAATACAACCTTTGAAGCCTTGGTGTCAGTGAAAAGTATCGCAATATCTCCCATGCTATCCTCCTTTCCTTCCCACCGGTTGGTTTATACGTTGCGCGGGCCATGAACCGGACACTCATTCAAGTTATTGTTCTCCTTCCAGAATAAGACACAATTATTATTACATGCATATATCTTCTCGTACCCCAAACCGAGTTTCATCATTATTTTCTTAGCACTATAGAACGGGTCCGGCAACTTTTCATCCTCTGGCAACATTTCTTTGCTAAGTTTTAGAAAAGTATCAAAACCTCAATCACTTACACCATACTCAGACGTTAAGTGTAGCATCCTTGTTACAGCAGATAACTTGGTGTGCTTTGTACTTCCTGTCCATATTGGCTCTTCAGAGTCTTTTAACAATTTATAAAATTTCTCAGCACTCGGGTTTGGCTCTTCTTCCACATCAGGATTACCATCATTAAAAAAGTTATTTCAGTTAATCCCACTAAGCCCAACTTCCATTACCATATGTTGATATTGAAAAAATCTCGGATTTGTAGCTAGGACTATCTTGTCTGACCTCGGTGGGTTCGTCAGCTGGCACCCTCAGAATTGGTTCCCTGTGTTGAGTCCAATTCATATAGTTACTCATAAAAACCTCTACGGAATAGATCATAAGTTACATCGTCAGGCGTTTTCCAACTTAATAGCTGGCAATCATTGCACGAACATTTAATTGTGCCGTCATTCACAAAGTCTCGTTGATTCAAAGCGAAGAGAATAAACCCGTTCATTCCCTGTTTAAACTCTTCTGATACCCCAATCCCACTTGGAGCAATCCTCCATTGCATCCAACTTCTATCCACTGACATGATATATATCTCTTACTACCAAGCGAACCTATACACAATTGCAAAAAATTTCACATAGAGCGACAAAAGTAGAAATTTTATGCTTTATATAGGTTTGCTATGATTGCTTATGCAGCATGCAAGGTTAAGGCAAAAATTGAGGGATGATGTTTGTCACTAAACAAGAAGTGTAGATACAAAATTGCGCAAGTATTTAGAGGGGATAATCATCACTTAAACATGAAACTCTCACCTCTAGAATACACTACTATTTAGCAATACTCGTCTTTGTGGTGTTAGTACTTTATTTAACATCATCCAAATATATATTACAAACACTTAATGATCCTTCTCAATCAGGCCCTAAAAATGACGTGATAATCTCTAAGCGTGTAACATATTGTACTACACCCATAGAATTTTTAGAAAAATGGATAATATTACATACTTAACAAAAAAGTTACTATCAGTTAGCTATTGTTAGCATGTTAATATGATAATTATCAAATTGTATAAATAAGAGCGCATCTTTGAAAAGAAATGGTATATTTGAAAAGAAAAACCGCCTCGGCAACTTCCATCAACCACCACACCGCAAACCTCAATGGCCTACCATCCAACCATCACCACTGCAAGTTAGATCTGCATCACCACCATCCAACAACCACCACTGACCACCAATTACCCATCGCAAACCACAGTTGTCAAAAAACGACCACCACGACACCAATCACCCACTAATGGAACAACCATACAACAAATTGCAACACCACCAAACGTGGGAGCCACATCACCACCAGTCAACAACCACCACCGGTCACCTATTTACCCGTTGATAGAAATTCTCAAATTATTCCCTAATCAAGTAGACCGAATGGTCATTTAGATGCATATGAGGAAACGTAATAACCAAACATCATAGAATGAGGTTTCCCCAGGCAGACAAATAAAACTTACTTCAACAAACGAAAGTGTTTCACAAGCTACATGGACTTGAGGTAGTTTCTTATTCGAAAGTCTAAGGAACTGATGGAGCTATTTTTGCTCAACTAGTTTTTGCAATATCTGTGTGTGAAATTAACATTTTCAAGCCGAGCATCAGGTGTACACCAAAGCAGAAGCCATCAATGCTTGGAGCTATACTTTTTATATAAGCATAATTGGCTGCCTTGATTTTCATCGACAATGCTTGGGGCTTATATGAATAATCATAACCAGGCAGTTTGACCAGCAATTTGATTTCTTCGTAGTCCTTTTGTTCAACTTTTCTTTTGATAATCTCTTCTTGACAGACTTTCTCTATGCAGCTCTCTTGGTCGGTTAGATATTAACACTAGTAATCTTTGTGCATTTTGTAATAATAATAGCATTATTAGAGCCATTTGACTTCACCTTTTGGAATGTCCTTGCCTTGCTTCAGTTTGGTTGACCCTCTCTATAGACTTTCCCTAAGCTAAGTTGATGATTTGGCTTCTCAAATGCACTCTTTTTTATCCATTCGATTCCCTCTCATAACATATTAGTTACAACTTTATGGTTTTGTTTGGAAACTTAGAAATATCAAGCTAGTATTAAATCCTCTTCCAAACTTTGGAGATAATTGGTGTTATGTCAACTTATTTAAACAAATCTAGTCTTTCTTCTATTAGGGTAACGCTAAGGTAAACGTCAAGAAATCTAGTGTTCGGTATAATGACATCATCCATACCAAATCTTATGAACTTATTGCAGTTGCTCGATCCTTTACCACTTGCATATATGCTTGGATGTTAATGTGACGAAGGTCGATTAGGTCGGCATTGGTATTATTGCTACAGATAAGAGCAATCATTCGATCCATGTCAACCACTTTCAAAGCTCCTGCATGGACTTGTTCTCATCATTTCATACATCCTATTATCTACACTGACCCGCAGTACTTTTGTTCACAACGTATTGCCTGCAATTCTAAGCATCTTAACAGAGCTACAATTACTTTTTTGATATACATTTGGCTTTGTTGGACTTCCATAGTGGCAGCTAGCATGACAAGAATTATAAAATCTCATTTGCGTTGGGTGTATTAAATTGTATCAGAGGTGTACACAAAGCAGAAGCCATCAATCACATAATGCAATTAGGAAAAATAAAGCCAATACATTTTATACAAATGATGTACAAATCATCTATACTCACCTCGATCGACCAAGAGTTCATAAAATGCAGAAACTAAAGCCGACAGGGAGCAAAAGGGACGGCAGCCACGACACGGAGCGACAGCGAGGAGCTTCGCAAACCAAGGTGGAGAAGGTGCTGGGCGTTGGGCAGTTGGATGGTGGGGCGGGGGGGGGGGGGTGGTTTAGGGAGAGGTGGCCTTCGCCAACGGCTGCACGGTGGTTGGGAGAGAGGAGGCGGCTGTTGGTTAGGGAGAGAAAGAGAGAGATTAGGGCTCTGAAAATAAGCTTTTATACCTTCCCCTTAGCGACCGCGAACATCAGTCGCTAAAAGTGGTCGCTAAATTTAGCGATGCTTTTAGCGACCGTGTAGGTGGTCACTAAAATTCGCACCAGCAATAGCAACTGTTTTTAGTGACCGATAAATTTAGCTAGCGCAAATGTGGTCGCTAAAAATACCCACCAAAATATTTTTGACCCCGCCAGATTTTGGATATATGTAGCGACCGTTGAGAAAAACAATCACTAAACTACACATTAACAATCGCTTTTTCTGGCGGTCACTAAATGCGGTCGCTAAAGAGGCAGTTTCTCGTAGTGAAGTAAACTCATTTACTTTTGCAACCCAACCTACTTTAACTCAAGAAATGATTGTATTGCTTGGGCTGGGTTGGGTTGCGTTGATTGAAAACATAGAAAGAATCTTTTTGACATTAAACAAAAAATAAAATGGTGGTGGATGGTTGACAGAGTTGGTTGTCGGTGGTGGCGATCGATGTTGAGAGGTGGCAGCGGCCAGTTGCGACAGCCTGCTGTAGGTGACCACTGGAGGTGAAGACCAGTGACAGCTACCATACGGCTATTGTTGGCAGGGTAGTGGGGACAGATGGTGGGAGGTGGACCGGCGATGGCCAGTGTTTGTCAGCTGCTGGCAGGATAGGGGCCTCGGGTGACGAAAGTCAGCAATCGAAACCACTAACGGTGGTGGAGGCGCCAACCTACCCTGGAAGCGTCGGCTTATGGTGGAAATGGTTGCCGGCAATGGATGTCGTGGCTAGTAGATGGCAGTTTCGATAACTGAGGTCGACGGTGCTACTGTCGAGGGCTATAGTCGGTGGCGGTCGGCATGTTGCCAATAGTGACAGGTGGCAGCGGACGGCGGTGCGACAACAGGTGGTGGTGGCGGGTGGTGGTTCTTATTTATGGAATTTACCAACAAAATATGAATTTTTACAAAAGCCGTTTGCTATTTGGTTCAGCCTGAGTCCTTCGTTATGTGGCAAAGCTATTTTGCTGTTGGCGTTTTATTTCTTAGAGTTTCTAGCCTTGTTCAAAATTTTGCTAAACATAGCTGTCTAGAGAATAATTTTTGGATGTTCTCGAACACGTTCATCATCTGCTGGACATGTTCATCGCTCAAAATCTTCTATCCAAAGAGATTCTCCCCCTGGTCGCCAAAAGGGTTTAACTGATCTTCCCCTACCTCTTCTACCCTCACATGGCTATTTGAGTTAGAGGTACTAGCCATACTAGGATTCTTTGGGATGGGTGTTAGAGTTTACAGTAATATTTCTTCAAGTAACAACCCATTTCTATAAATAGCAGACAAGCGTGTCCCACTGGGTGTGCCAAAAAAGTGTTCACTTATGAAACACTTAGGCATGCACCCTTGGGGGCCGGGAAGGTGGGGGGGGGGGGGGGGTTGCTTGAGGTTGCGATGCACGGGTTTGCTAGGTTTTGATTAGACCACTTGTGAAGCACAAGTCCTAAATAGTTCAAAGATCTGGAATTTGGAAAAGTGTGCCTCTTCTGGCCTTTTTCATACAATCTATGAGGACTTGAGAATATCCTCAGAGTTCTTTTGGCCTAAAGCTTTAGGACTTTCTTAGTTATATTTAATTTTATCGCTACTCCTACCTAATTATTCATGCTACCAAGTATGATAAAACAATGAATAAAGACAGTTTACATTCAAAATGTTTGCAGCGAACAACTCTTACAAAAATGGTAACACTTAGAGTATATAGAGAACTATCCAAAGGTTGGATAGACGTTGGGGATTGTTTGAGCGAGTTAAATAGCTGGTTTGGTGGTGTTAAGATAAAGTGATTAATGCAATTTGGCCCCTGGTACTTTGGCCCGAGAGCTGTTTGGCCCCCTCTTCTCTAAAATTGTTGTGGTACACCTACCTGTGCTCTGTGAAAATGTGAACATTGGATGGATTCCGTCCAACTTAACTCTGTGTTTGCGGGAAAATTGTTCGGCAGCCTTTAAACACAAAATAGCCATTTTATAATACACATACAAACACACAACGCACAACCACACGCATACAAACACACCGGACAATTCCTCTGCCCCCATACCCTATCACTAAGAAACCCCCCCGCCCTGTATGCATACACAAACAACCACGCATACTACGGGTTCCCCCCCCCCCCCCCCTCCCCATTACACACAATACTGCATGCACCCATAATGAACACACACTACCACGTGCAAACACACACCCATACCCATACACACTGAACACATACAATGATAATACTACAGTTACCTTCACGAACACATATGAACACCCCCCCTAACACACACACACACACACACGCACACATCTCTCTCTCTCTCTCTCACACACACACACACACACACAAAAACACACTGAGAACAACATTTCACAAATACACACACTATGAGTTAACCTTCCCTACCCATTCAAATTACCACACCCACTTCTTAAGAACCCTCCCCCCCCCCTCCAAAACTCCCCCTGCAAATTCCTACCAACTCCCCCACCCCCAACCCCACACACACATTGAGCATAACGTTGCACGAATACAGAAACTACAGGTTGACCCTTCCCCACCCCTTCACACACTCGTACCCACTTCCTAAGACCCCCTCCAAAACTCCCCCTGTAACTTCCCACCCCCTTCCTCCCCTCTCTCTTGCCCCCCAAGTCTCTTCCCTTAGCCCAACCCCCTCTCCCCAACTCCCTCTGCCCCACCCCCTTGTAACTCTTTGACCCCCTCATCTACCCCCTCCAGCCCTCCCCTCTCGTCTACACATTGTGTGTGGGTATGGATTAGGGAGTCTGTAGTATAACTATATGGAAGTGGGTATGGACTTAGGGGTGTGTGTTCATGTGCGTGAAGTGTGGGTATGGGTGTGTGTGGGTGTGAGCAGGTGTAGCGCGCGTGTGTGTCTCTGTATGCGTGCGCGTGCTTGTGTGTGTGAATCTGTGCGCGTGCGTGCTGGTAGATGATGGGGATAGGGATAAGGATGGAGAGGGGGGGAACCGGTACTATATGTTCGCGCAATGTGTTGCGTGGTGGTGGGCGAGTATGGAGGCAGATGGTGGGGTTGCTGCACTATCACATGTGCATCTGTGGTAGGTATTGTGTGTCGTGTGAAAATAGGGGTGGTTGGAGTTAGGGAGCAAGTGGGTTATTTGTTTTTGGGTATGTGAGGGGGAGGGTGGCAGGGGTATAAAAGAAGTCAAAATATAGTTAGGTTAAAAAATTTGGGTATAGAAAGGGGTAGTTATGACAGTTCAACGGGCTCAATAACATGCCCGTCCATTGCGCACCATTTCAGGGGGTACATGTAGGTTTACTACAACTTTTTAGAGAAGAGGGGACCAAACCGCTCATGGGACAAAGTAAAGGGCCAAAGTGCATTTACCCTAATAAACCTACTTACCGAAGGTAAACAGAGGTTGTGCTAAGGAGCTAGTCTGTGTTTCGTGCTTAAGAGGATTAATTGAGACAATATTTAGGCCTTTTATAGCTGAGTTATAATCTTTAAACCTCCGGACGATGCAATCTAAAGCTACTACTTGTCCGGGGGTACTTGTTTTACATTTCTGCTCACACTAAGCTTTCTTGATTGATCTGACTTTTCTACGTGTTTAGACTAGATTGGACCTTGTTTTACCTTTTTAGCTAGTCTCCACCATATTTTTTAAAACTCTTCTCTTGACGACCCGTTGCACAATTACAAGTTTAGGTACTATGTGAGCGAGCATTTTCCTTCCTTTGTTGAGAACTAGCCACGTCGGTTTAGCCCCTGTTGTCCTTGATTTGACAGTTTGATTGTGCGACACTCACAATCTTGGTGACATCACCGGGCTGAGTTATTGACCATAATCATAATCACAACCCTGTGCAAAATACAGAGCAATTCACACCTTCATACATCATTAATAGACGCTCCAAATTGCGTCCTCACAAAAAATTTCCTTACAAACATATGACATACTGCAGCGAAAGAATTTCAAGTCCTTAAACAACATATACATTTACAATGTAACACACGACTGTAGTCGTGTAACTCCTCTTTACGTGTCATGTAGCTCAAACTTTATCTTACTAATTCTAGCTTGTATCACCTCGCTCAACTTTTCTATCTTGTTTCCTTTCCCGTCCTAGAGGGTTCTCCTTAGCCAATCTCATAACCTGCACAACACAACATAAGGAATGAATGCAAATCATCCAATACAGACAACACAAGGAATATCGTGTACAAGTAATTCAAGGGACGCGAAGGAATAATAATCATCTCAACGATAGTAATGAATCAAGAGTTTACAATAAATTTAAACATCAACGTAATTTGTCAAACGATATTTTTCTTTCGTTAGACTGAGCTGCTTCGAGGCCCAATAGAAAAGCATTACTGCCACCTCTCATGGACAAGACTGATTGACTAACTATGCAAGTGTAAACTAAAACAAGAATCACAAAAGTGAACATCAATAAAATTCAAAGGTAAGCATCAGTGAAATACAAGTCATTAACATCATTAACATCGAAATGAAATCAAATGCGATGCAAACTCAGACATAACAGATTGGACTTGACCAGACACGACAGACCCGACTCGAGCGGCCATACATCAGTTTTGGCCAATGATCATATTTCACAGGCCATACTCCTCATTTGATGTCCCATTATACGAGATGTTCATCTCAGTCTTAGATAATCAAATTAAAGAGACACTATCATAAAGAAGGGAACTCATCTACAGTGTTTATCCATAACCGCGTTACAACTAGACCGCAATGTTTCATCAACGGGGCGGACTAAGGAAATTTTTTTCCACCTTATGTCCTCAACAACACAACTCAAACAAGAAATATCGGGTTAGAAGATCAACCGATATTCAAGCACAATAACGTGAGTTCAACATAAGCATCACCAACAGAGCAGACTCGGGAAAAACTTTACCACAAGTCTTCAATGGTGTTCTCAAGCATGAAAAATATTGGCTATCAATAATTGTCGAAATCTCACAACAATCCCTACGCAATATCATCACCAACGTCAGATATGTTAATCGAATCGAATTATAGCATACTAGGACATGCATTATCCTTACTAAACTTCATCAATGGGGCGGGCTAAGGAAAATTATTCTACCTTAAGTCCTCAACAGTATAATTCGAATAAAAGAATACCGGTTACAATGACTACCGGTCTCTAATCATAACAACAAGAGTTTAAGATAGACGTTATCTATATGGCATGTTAATCGAAACAATGAACTAGCATATTAGAACCTCATTGTCCTTACTTGATTGGCTTATAGCCGAACCAACTCGCAACCTCTGATCCGCAACAAGCGGGATCACCTAATCAAAGAAGACCTTGCTCGTCCGGCATCATTCAAACATATATGCACATTTTATTCTACTCCTTCCCATTTAACCGTTCATAGTATCTTACCTAGTTATTCCGATATGATAATCGAATCCTTAACTTAGCCTTATCGACGCATTAATGATAACAAACTCCCTTATTTTAGGGGTATTAACACCATTTCTCGCTTCCCGTCACTTCGGACGTTTAATTACGCGCAATCTCAAAAATTTAGCGCTAACATGGCAGATTATAAAAATTATGCCTGATGGCTGCTACACCACCAACACCCCTAAACCGCTTCAAAACCACTTTTTAGATGTACTACATCCATTTTTGGACCAATAAGTCCTTCAAAAAAATTTATGGGAAAAATTACCAAAACACTCCCCAGCTTAGGTAGAATTACCAAAAACGCCCCCTGGTGGCCATCGCCCCTAACAAAATTTCGAAACCACTTTAAAACATCTTCTTAAGCATCTACATTCATTTTTCGGACTAAAAAGCCCTGTGGGAATTTTTTTCGTTAAAAAATCCCTAATCGACAATTAATAGAGCGCTCGAAAGTCGATTCCACTATAAATAATTATGAGTTTCGAAATGTCCCAAAACTTCAGACACTGAAGAATCTCACCATTTTAAGGTCCTCATAAAATTTTCACCCAAAACTGGGTTGGTTTGCTATTTTTAAATTCACCATTAAATTTTACACTAACCGCGTCAGTTAACCCCTTTTCCGACCTCAAAAAAATATGAACTTTTTCGCCCATCATAGATTTCATAAAAATAACTAGAGTTTCTTCTTTCCACTTGGCCAAAATTAGCTTAAAATAGCTTTTCAAACTAGGGTTTTGAATCGCTCATATAAGAGCAACTTATAAAGACACTTTGCAGTTTCGCAATGGCGAAACACTCTTTTCTCGCTTCCTTTCTGTTTTTCATCTTTAAGCACTTCAAGTGCTCTCAATGATCATATTCTTTTCTCTCATTTTCATCATTTCCTAATTTTTCGGCGACGTTCGGGACGAGAATGCGCTTCTCACGATGCCCCTTTTCGGCTCGTTCAAAACCGATCTTCCCGTCCCTTTTTGGGTTTGATCGCACACCCTAGGTATGCTCTCATTCCCCACCCTCACACAGCCCCACAACAGCATCCCCCCACCCCTTTTTCTTTCCTCTTTTTCAGCCCTACTGGGCAGCCCCCTCACCCTCACAACCAGCTCACCAATACCTCACAGCACTACACCAACACTGCCCAACCCTTCCCCCTTGCACTACACCACCCTCTGCCCCTTTACCACCACGACACAAACACCACTACTGGGGCAACCTTACACATTATCAATGTTGCAGTAGCAGGAACACACCCCATCACCACTACTATAGCAGCACTTACACACAAAGCTATGACTACACACACAGAGAATGCACGCACAGCAGCCCTGTGCTGCTATTCTTCCGCCTTTCACAAACACACGCCACATTCCACACAGTCTCACCTTCGCACACACCACTGCATAACAATCCCACAAACAAACATCACACCACTGCTGCTGTTGCAGCAGTACCACACACACGTATAATACACCACACAACACACACTGCTAGACACACACACACACAGTGCACCCACCGCAGCCCCCATGGCTACTTCTCCCTTTCCCCTTCACGCTTCTGCACACACAGCACTACCCCACAGCCGCAGCCCCCCGTCAAACATACATCACCCCATTACTGTCGCAGTCCCACGCACATGCAAACCCCCAATTAACCCTAGAAAATTTAATATATATATATATATATATATAGATATATAGTGAGAGAGAGAGAGAGAGAGAGAGAGGTTTACCCTTTTATTTTCGGTTTGATTTTTATCTTCCTTTTTTCCTCTTCTTTCTACTTTCTTCTTCCTTTCTTCTCCCCCGTTTTTCTTTCTACCCAAGCTCTGTCTCTCTCTCTCTCTTTTCTTTTCTGCCTTTTTCCTTCCTTTCTTTTCTTCTTTATCCCCACAATTTCTATTTCTTAATCATAAAATTCAGTTGGTCACCCCTTGTAAGTAGGAGGTGTCTAACCCTCCATAAACTCTCCTCAGAATAATGCCACCTTTTTGGCCACTAATCCCCATTTTTTTCAAAATTTGTAATTTAACCCCTCAATTTTTCAAAATTGCTCTTTGACCCATAGCTTTCATAAAATTTTATTTTGGCCCCAAAGCCAAACTAACCCTTCATTTTCATTTCTAATACTCGAGTATCGATGAAAATAATGCTATCGATAAAATTTAAGCCCGTAATCAATCTAACTCATAATTAGATTAAGTTAGGGTATTACATCCTCCCTCCCTGGGAGATGGTCGTTAATAAGAAACACGTAGGTTGATGAACGTACTCTAACCAGTCCCAGGAACGGAACTAAGTCGCTACTAAGTCATGGTTTAGGACTAGCAAAAGGGGGCTCTATTCAGATATTCATTCGAACACTCTTGCCTACCATATAGCATCGACTTCCGATCACTTCCTTTTAAATAAAATTTCGTCCTCAAAATAGGGACATATCCTATCCAACAAACAATCGCGGATATTATTACCACATTAATGCCTCGGGTTCCCAAGTAGTTTCCTTTTCTGCATGTTTTTTTGCAGACAACTTTATCTAACGGTATTATTTTGAAACATAATACTTGTTCCTCTTTATCGACCACCTTTATCGATGCCTTCTGATACGAGAGGTTATCTCGAATCTCAACTGGTTTAGACTGGATCACATGCGTAGGGTCTAGAGCATACTTCCTCAACATTAACACGTAATACACATTATGCAATTGACTCAATCCTGGATATAGATCAAGCCTATAAGCTACCGGCTCAATGTTAAACAGGATCTTAAACGACCCGATAAATCGTGGACTTAACTTTTCCCGCTTCCCGAATCGCATGATTCCTTTCCACGGTGACACTTTTAGTGATATTAGGTCACCTACCTCAATCTTTAATGTTGTTCATCTCTCGTCAGCATGGCTTTTCTGCCAATTCTGCGCAGTACGAATTTCATGTCGAATAACCCTTACCTTGTCTTTTATTTCTTTGCACAGTTCCATGCGAAACAGTTTTTGTTCCCTTAACTATATTCCAACAAATAGGCTTGCGACATTTTTTAACATACAATGCTTCATAAAGAGCCATTTCTACGCTTGCTTGATAAGCATCGTCGTAGGAAAATTCGATCAAAGGCACTTTTCATCCCAGGCTTTGCCAAAATTAAAAAATGCAGGCCTTCATCTATATCATACTTTTGATTAGCCACCCGTCTGAGAGTAAAAGGCTGTACTCATGGTTAATTTTGTTCCCATTTCTTCTTGAAATTTTTTTCAAAACCTCGAGGTGAACCTTGCGTCTCTATCGAACACAATGATTATTGTCACTCCCTAACGACTAACCATTTTTCAATATAAATTCGGTCAAGTCGTTCAATAGGATACCCTTCTCTGGTAGGAATAAATCGGGTTTCCTTATTCAACCTATCCATTACAACCGAGATAGACGTGTATTTATTAGTTGTTCATGGCAATCCTGACACAAAATCTATCATAATGTATTCCCATTTTCACTCAAGTACAGGGAGTGGTTGCAACTGCCTGACGATTTTCTTCTGGTCCGCCTTTACCTGTTGGCAGGTCAAACAAACTTTGATATATCCATCTTCATGCCAGGCCATCAAAAGTTATGTCGTAACTCACGGTACATTTTTGTCTCCCCCTAAGTGAATCAGTACTTAGAACTATGAGTACCCTTCATGATCTCTTTTTCTCAATTCATTATTAGGCGGAACATATATCCGAACTTTATATTCATACTTATCATCCTCATCACAATCAAAATTTTCCTTTTCATTTTTTTTGAAACCTTGCTGGATTTCAAGCATCATTTCGTCTTGACCATGAGCTTCTTTGATTCGATCAAGAAGCGTTGGTCATATTTTTATGTGAAACAGACTGTTACTTTTTTCTCTCCTTACTCGAATTTTGATTTCGAGTTTGTTCAAATCCTCAATCATAGCCTTTTGCTTAGTAATCACTACGGTCTATTTTTCCCAATTAGGGCATCTTAGAGAAATTCTCAATCATTCATCAGTAGTCTTCGGCTGAGCCTAGGAAGCTACTAATCTCAAATGCCGATTTTTTTACGTTCCCCATTTGTCACCTTTTCAACTTTTCTCAGATCCCCTATTCCGCATCAACCCCATACATCCAGATTTTTTCGTCAAAATTCACATTTCTTGAATTTAACATACAACTTACGCTCTCTTAAGATTTGCAACTTGTCATTGTGCAAGCTCTTCTTTGCTTTTAAAACCATTTATAATGTCATCAATAAGGCGATAACATAATGATCAAGTACTCTCGAAAGTCTTGATTCATCAAATTTATAAATGTCATAGGGGCATTAGTTAATCCATATGGCATCACGAAGTAGTCATAATGTCCATCTCTATTTCTAAAGACAGTCTTTACAACACTATTCTTCTTTATCCTTAATTGGGATGACTTGTTCTAAGGTCAATTTCAAAAAGAAAACACTTAGCACCCTCAACTAGTCAACATGTCATCTATATCAGGTAATGAATATTTATTTCTGAATGTCACTTTATTCAGCTTCCAATAATTGACACAGTGTCTTATAAACCCCTCTTTTCTTTTTGCTTTCAATGACAATTACTCTTCGGTGGGGCATTTTTTTACAATGTGGTCTGGGCTGTTAATAGCTGAAGTAGCCCATTTGATTCATCTTGCACATTAGTTCGGTGGTTTACTGCCATTTGTAAGACATGCTTCAATTGCCTTAACATAGTCCGTGCCCTCGTGCATCGTCCATACCATCTACACTCTTTATTCCTCCTCTTGGTCTCAAACTTTGTTCGGACTTTCCTTCATTTACTATCTTCTTACATTTCTTTCTGTTTTTCAGTTTGATCCTGGATTCCACCTCTTTTTCGTCCCTGCTTCCTTTTCTTCCCTCCCATACCTCTTTATACGCTACCTCCATCACTCAGTTGCTTTCTATTACTTCAGTAGAAATTCCCTATTGGAACCTCCTTTCTTCCCCTTTCTTTTTTAGGATTAATTCAAACCCTTCTCAACTTATTTTGCCTTTCAAAAAAAAATTTTGTCATCACTTGGTGAGGGAAAAATTGGCCAACCCACCAAATTCTCTGATATACATTTTCACCTTTCTATCCTTCTATTTTAGCACGGGAAAACCCGTCTCTAATTTACTCTGCAATTTAAACAGAAAACATATATCATCAACATGTTACTTGTACCTATTCCAAGTAATGCAGGCTAAATAGGTTACTCTCCTCAACTTGTTTTTTTTTTTTTGCCCGTTCTCAACAACTTGAAACTCCCATTATACATATGGCTGACGAAGATCATCTTCTGACATTCCCCACATCTTGTTAACTCAACTACCTTCTCCATTTCTCAAATCCGTGTACCTGTCCACACTGAACCATCTCCCTCCCGTGAGATTCCACTTGGGCGGGCGTCCTGTGAGATTTACATTCCTTTATTTCTTTTACCGAGACTGTCGTACCAGCAAACACCACTTGTACCGTTGGAGCTCCTACAACCTTTTGTAAAACTCCCACAAGCTCTTTCTTAAGGCCTTCTTTTTCAAATGCCCTTATTATTCCTTTCACTTACGTCCTTGACATTCATCAAAATCTCTTTTGTTAAGGGTTCCTCTCGATTGAGAACCCTGTCCTGTCTTTCCGTGGAAAGAGTAGTACGATTTTAAAATTATGTACCATAATAACATCTTTCACGCTTAAATAGTAAATGATATAACAACTTTCATACTCAAACAGCTAATGGCTTTCATCATTAAACGACATTTTTCTACAATAGTACTGAAAATATACTAATTCTGCATCACCATTCCCCTCCTCAATAACAACTTTAGGTCTAATTACAAAAGCGGACTCCCACCCCACTTGTACAATCGTCAATCTGGGAGAAGTCGTAGCGCTCTTTCAATAATTCCAAGCTTCAATGACTCTCATTTAGAATCATTTGTTGCCTGTCTTCAGGTATAGCCCTATCAGGACGTCAATCACAAACAACCTGATATACCCTTTGGATGATCCGCATACGGGCGTCCACCGTCTCCACTAAAATCTAATTCGTTACTTACTTCTTGTCTTTACATTCAACTTTCAGTTTCTCTATCGTTTAATTAACACCATTAGCTAGGAACTCGAACTGACTTGTCAATTAGTCCCTTTTTTCCTCGCCACTTGGAAGTACTTTTTCTTCCAAAAGTTCATCAAAATTCTACTCATTCTCATCCTTAGCTCCTCATTTCTCCGTTCACGGTTTACATAATAAAAGTGCTCAACCTCTTCCATCTCTCGACTAGGTCCATCTAATTCAATTCCTACCAGACCTTTATCCGGTTCCTTTAACTCTAGTTTCATCTCATCTACATGCTCATCAAGGTCCTCGATCTTTAGGACCCAACATCGCAAACTTTTCATCCTCAAATTACCCCTCCAAAACTAATTAAGTTAACCAGTTTTCCTTCCATTCCCTACAGCAATAATGCTGAGGTCATACATAAATATGTCTTAGCCAACCACGGTCTCAAATCTCAACTATCACAGTAGTTCAGCCTAGATATTGAAATTCATGTTCTACTCCTTTCATCGACATCGCATCCCACCAGACACTTCTAAATTCTACAGAATCATTTGCCTAAACTCTGATACCAACTTGCGATACCTGCAACCCTGGTGACAACAACGGGCTGAGTTATCGACCATAATCACAATCACATCCCTGTGCAGAATACAGAGCAATTTACACCTTCATACATCATTAATAAACGCTCTAAATTGCGTCCTTACAAATAATTTTCTTACAAACATATATCATACTGCAGCGGAAGACTTTCAAATCCTTAAAAAACATATACATTTACAACGTAATACACGACTGTAGTCGTGTAGCGCCTTTCTACGTATCTCGTAGCTCAAACTTTGTCTTACAATTTCTAGCTTGTCTCAACTAGCTCAAATCAACACCTCGCTTAATTTTTCTAGCTTGTTTCCTTTCTCTTCCTAGAGGGTTCTCCTTTGTCAATCTTATAACTTGCACAACACAACATAAGGAATTATATTGCCTAGTAAAGACACCATGAGGAGTATCATGTACGAGTGATTTGAGAGATTCGGAGGAATAATAATCATCTCAACGATAGCAATGAATCAAAAGTTTACAATAAATTTCAGCATCAACGTAATTTGTGAAACGATATTTTCTTCCGTTAGATTGAGGGGTTTGAAGGCCCAACAGAGCAACATTACTGCCACCTTCTCATGGACAAGACTAACTGACTGTGCAAGTGTACACTAAAGCAAGAATCGTAAAAGTAAACATCAATGAAATGCAAAGGTAAACATAAGTGAAATACAAGTCAACAAAATCATTAACATCGAAATAAAATCAAATACAATGCAAACTCAAACACGACAGACTCGACTCGAGCGCCATACATCCTTTTTGGCCAGTGATCATGTTTCACAGGCCATCCTCTTCATTTGATGTCCCATTAAATGGGATATTTATCCCAGTCTCAAATAATCAAAAGAGACACTATCATCAAGAAGGGAACTCATCTATAGTGTTCGTCCCTAACCACGTTACAGCTAAACCACAAGGTTTCATCAACGGGGTGGACTAAGGGAAAATTATTCCACCTTATATCCTCAACCACACAATGCAAACAAGAAATACCGGGTTAGAAGATCAACCAATAGTCAAGCACAATAACAGGAGTTCAACATAAGCATCACCAACAGGGAAGACTCAGAAGAAACTTTACTACACGTCCTCTATGGTGTTCACAAACAGAAGAAATATCGGCTATCAATAATTGTCGGCATCTCACAACAACCCCTACGCAATATCATCACCAACGTCAGGTATGCTAATTGAACCGAATCATAGCATACTAGGTAATGCATTATCCTTACTAAACTTCATCAACGGGGTGACCTATGAAATTTTTTTCTACCTTACGTCCTCAACAGTATAATTCAAATAAAATAATACCAGTTACAATGACTACCGATGTATAATCATAACAGCAAGAGTTTAACATAGACGTTATCAACATGGCATGCTAATCGAAAAAATGAACTGGCATATCAGAACCGTATTGTCCTTAGTTGATTGGCTTATAGCCGAAGTAACTCGCAACCTCTGATCGCAACGAGCGGGATCACCTAATCAAAGAAGACCTTGCTCGTCAAGCATCGGTCAAACATATACGCACACTTTATTCTACCATTTCCTAGATAACCGTTCACAATGTCTTACAACGGCTAGTTATTCCAATCCGATAATCGGATCCTTAACCTAGCCTTATCGACGCATTAATGACAACAAACTCCCTCATTTTAGACGTATTAATACTATTTCTCGCTCCCCGTTACTCCGGACGTTTAATTACGCGCATTCTAAAAAATTTAGTGCCAACATGGCAGATTACCAAAATACTCCCTGATGGCCGCTACACCACCAACACCCCAAAATTGCTTCAAAATCACTTTTTAGATATACTACATCCATTTTCGGACCAATAAGTCGTTCGAGAAATTTTATAGGAAAAATTACCAAAACACCCCATCTTAGGTAGAATTACCAAAATACCTCCTGGCAGCCATTGCCCCAACAAAAATTCCAAAACCACTTTAAAGCGTCTTTTTAAGCATCTAGTTCATTTTTTGGACTAAGAAGTCCTTCAGATATTTTTTTCGCTCTAAAATTCCTAACCGACAATTAACGGAGCGCTCGAAAGCTGGTTCCGCTAAAAATAGCTATCGGCTTCAAAATATCTTGAAATTTCAGACATTGAAGAATCTCACCATTTTAAAGTCCTCATAAAATTTTCATGCAAAACCGCATTGTTTTACTATTTTTAAATTCACCGTAAAGTTTTACACTAATCGCGTCAGTTAACCCCTTTTCCGACCTCAAAAAAATCTAAAATTTTTCCGCATTGTAGATTTCATAAAATTAACTAGAGTTTTTTCTTTGCACTTGGTCACAATCAGCTTAAAAATAGCTTTTCAAGTTAGGGTTTTGAATCGCTCATATCAGAGCGCGCGACTTATAGCGACACTTTGCAGTTTCGCAATAGCGAACCGCTCTTTTCTCGCTTTCTTTCTGTTTTCATCTTCAAGTGCTAATAATGAGCACATTCTTCTCTTATTTTCATCATTTTCTAATTTTTCAGTGACGTTCGGGGCGAGAATGTGCTTTTTGCGATGCCCATTTTTGACTCGCTCAAAACCGATCTTTTCGTCCTCTTTTGGGTTTGATCGCACACCCTAAGTATGCTCTCGTTCTCCACCCTCACAGAGCCCCACAACAGCATCCCCCCACACCTTCCCCCTTCCTCTTTTGCATTGCAGCCCTACTTGGCAGCGCCCTCACCCTCACAACCACCTCACCACACCTCACAGCACTGCATCAACACTGCCCAGCCCCTCCCCGTTGCACTACACCACCCTCTGCCCCTTCACTACCACGACACAGCCACACACAAACACCACTGCTGCGGCAACCTCACACATTATCAATGCTGCAGCAGCAGCAACACACCCCATCACCACTACTGTTGCAGCACTTACACACAAAGCACCCACCTGCTGTGTACTCACACACACATCTATGACTACACACACAGAGAATGCACGTATAGCAGCCCTGTGCTGCTGTTCTTCCCCTTTTCACAAACATACACCCCAGTCCACTTAGTCTCACCTTCGCACACACCACTGCACAGCAATCCCACACATAAACATCATACCACTGCTGCTGTTGCGGCAGTGCCACACACACGTATAATACACCACACAACACATACTGCTACACTGCTACACACACACACACTCTGCACCCATCGCAGCCCCCGTGGCAGCTTCTCCCTTTCCCCTTCACCCTTCTGCACACACAGCACTACCTACTGCCCCAGCCACCCGTCAAACATACATCTCCCCACTGCCTGCCACAGTCCCACGCACGCACAACCCCCCAATTAACCCTAGAAAATTATATATATATATATATATATATATATATAGAGAGAGAGAGAGAGAGAGAGGTATACCTTTTGTTTTCGGTTTGATTTTTCATCTTCCTCTTTTTCCCTTCTTTCTCTCTTCTTCTTTCTTTCTTCTCCCTTGTTTTTCTTTCTGCCGAAGCTCTGTCTCTCTCTCTTTTCTTTTCTTCATTTTTCCTTCCTTTCTTTTTTGATCTTTATCCCCACAATTTCCATTTCTTAATGATAAAATTCAATTAGTCACCCCTTGTAAGTAGGAGGTGTCTAACCCCCCTTAAACCCTCCTTAGAATAATGCCACCTTTTTGGCCACTAATCCTCACTTTTTTCAAAATTTGCAATTTAACCCCTCAATTTTTTAAAATTGCCCTTTGACTCCATAGCTTTCACAAAATTGCATTTTGGCCTTAAAGCCAAACTAACCCCTCATTTGTATTTCTAAGACTCGAGCATCGATAAAAACGATGCTATCGATAAAATTTAAGCTCTTAATTAATCGAACTCATAATTAGATAGAGTTGGGGTATTACAGATTAAACGGTCGCCAACTTGTTCTAAGACGAACCAACCTTGACAAGTATTTGCCCTTTGGCCAATTTCTAGCTCCTTGATGACATGATCCGCTTGATTCCCTTCGGACAAATCAGCATAGCTTAGGCTGATACGTTGTAATTTTACTTGGTGCAAACAAAGAATGAAACAGATTTTGAATATGGGATATTTTGCGAAAGATCAAGATATGGCAATCAAAAAATTCTCACCAATGGGTGCCATTGATATGAACCAATGATCGTAGCTTTACTAGTGCCACCCTGTCATTAACGCCACACTGACCACTACCAACAATCTCTGGGTAACATGCGAGCGCGCGCGAGAGAGAGAGAGAGCTTGACGACATAGCAAACAAATCCATAACATAGACAACCAATTTTTCAACTTGACGGTGACTGATAATGTGAAAAAATGACCACCTAATGTCGATCTCATGTAAATTTGCACCACCACTGCCAACACCACGATACCCACCCGACAACACAACGCCCACGACCACCACCACAGTTTCAACCCACTACCACCATACCCACCCACCCACCAATAACAGCACCGGCACTATCACCATACCTACCCATAGATAACATTGTTTCTATCATCGTACCCACTCACCAACGCGCCCCCGTACCAACCCACCAGCACCACCGCCCAACACCTTCGCTACTAAGGCTATATACAAAGATAGAGACATGAAGAAGAAGAGGAGGAAGAAGAAGAAGAGAGAAGACTGAGATTAGTGGATTTTATAAAGAATTTGGCAAAGTTGTCAACTCCTTGTCAATAAGCGGTTATAAAAGAATTAAAAAAGAAGAAGAAGAAGAAGAATTGACATTAGTGTTCATTTTGTGTTGTGGACAATATTAGACGAGCGGTTAACATAAATCTTTTAAAGTTCTTACAATCTCGCCAGGCATCTTGATATGAATACTACGTATCCCATTCCAAGAGTCTTACAGGCAATGTTCTTTTCAGTAAAGACTGTATCACCGTTGAGCGTTTTCTAAGTTCTAAACCAATCCTTAAATTTGAAATCCGCTCATCTGAAGAACAGCCATCTGAGATGGTGAATGAAAGAATAGTATACGATTTGATTTATGCTTTTCAACAACGCCAGCACCATGTGAATTAGCTCCAATCTCTTTCTTCAGCATAGGACATTCGACTCTGACATGACCTATCTCTTTCTTCATTTTTTTTTAATTTTTTTTTTCAAATCTGAGCTTAGACCTTTTATGAGACCTAAGCATTGAACTAGTTTGATTATCGGCATGTCTTCACTGTCTCCCCTCGCCCTCGCCCTCGCCATGCTGCCCTTCTTCAGGCTTTGTCGAGGAAGCCTTGGTCTCTGCCTCCTTGTTCCATCCTTGATCTATCCCACACTAGAACAATTGACTTCTGACTCGAACTGTATTTTTTGTGGCACCTTCATGTGTACTGGGAACCTATTTCCTCGTCATCAATTGTAAATGGAGTAAGGGTCTCGATTAAAATTAAAAAGTAGTTGTAAAAAAGTTGACTTCCAAATGGGTAGCGGAATTTATAATAGGAATCAGTGTTATCCTCTCGGTAAGAAAAGTGAATTTACAAGCTAGTTCACTAAATCACTACTCTCATAGTGATGAAGGTGCAAGAGAAACATTTTTAACCAACACTAGAGTTTGGATTTAGAAGAAAGAGTTACGAATGTACGACACTGTCATTACCGTATCTTACTTGATTTTGTGTTTACAATAAGATACATCAGTTCATATAGATTCTTATTGAGCAGCAGTTTTTTAACTAACTTCTTCCACATTCAGATGTTCCTGCAGAGCCAAAAACCCCAAAAACCATTACGAACCTTGCTCAAGGAGGAAGCGACAAGAAGTCTACTAATAACGTGATATTCAGTTTGTCAGGTTACAATTTCTTTTGTTATTTTGTCTATTTATCCATATTTTCTTGGGCCAATTTTATTCGACCTTGTAGTGAACGGTTGACGGTTGACTGTTAGGCTTCCAGGTAATCAAAAATGAAAAATATAAAGTCGGGGCCTTTGAAAGTGAATCTCGTGAAGTTTACGAAGCCACAAGTCATTCGCAATAGTCTTTGACATGGGCACTGCCGATGCCCATGTAAAAACATGTCTTGATCATTCAGAGGCTAACACTGGCCTTGGGCTTTTGTGATTTGTTTCTGGCTTCTTCATTTGGATTTCTCCGTGTTTCAGTTGGTGGTGGTGGAAGATAGATGCCAACATTTCACTTGTCCGAATAGCCATTACTGCATCTTGTAAACAAACTATTCTGAGGTGTCTGTAGTCAGTACCATGAGAACACAATATGAACCAGTTATGCATGTTTAGGCAAAGAGTATAGATAGAATTAACTGCGTAGTTCAAGTCATTAATATGGGCTTAGTGTATTTGACAGTGCGGAAAAAGTTGCATGCAGCATTTTGGGCAGTGATTTAAGTATTAGGTAAGGACCTTATATATATTTGCATTCTGCATTTACGCTCTGATAGATTGACTTCGAGCAACGTTATTGAATTTTTATGTTCAATCAAAATTCCAGTGCCGCAGGTCAGGCACATCCGTGACAGGAAGCTGAAACATTGTGAAGCACGTCAATTTGTCAAATGCCTTTGCCTGGAAGTTGTGAAACTGAAATTCTTCAAAGCTCTTGAAATAATTTTATGGCCTTTTGATGCCGCAGTTGCTATGGGGATTCACGAGATGGTAGAAGAGATACTTGAGTCGTTTCCCGGTGCTCTGTATCTTAAAATGAGCAATCTTGAGACGATATTCCATCAAGCAATTCTGTTCCGTAGAGGAAACGTATTCAACATCATATATCAACTTGAGGGAGCTGAACACTGTGTTCAATCATCACGGGACGGATCCCGCAACAATTGTCTCCATGCGGCTGGACGCTTGGTGCCACAGCAGAAATCTAATCTTAGAGCCCATAAAGCCGGTGCACAGCAGAAATCTAATCTTAGAGCCCATAAAGCCGGTGCAGCTATGCAGGTGCAAAGAGAATTACAATGGTTCAAGGTACCAAGCTCCTTTTCTCAACTTGGTAAATAAAAGAGTAATGTTGATAAATAAATATGTGACGGTGTGAGGATAGAACCCCACGCTTAACCTTTTGGTTCATGTTGAGTACCATTATGTAAACTAGCCCAGAATCCCGTGCCAAGCACGGGACAGTTTATTAACAGTAATTTATTTTAGTAGTTTTGAAATGCATAATAAAATATATTGCATAATTTTATAATTTTATGGTTATTTCATCAAAGATAGTTACTTTAATTTTTGGCTTGAACTTTCTTGTAATAAAATAAATTAACACCCTTCTAGTGAAATATCAATAAGTATTGTCCTTGTTCATATTTGCTAATTCTGATTTCGTAACTATATAGATAAACAAAAATTAGAAGTTTATTTAGTAAAAAAAAAAAAAAAAAAAATCTACTAATAACGGAGAACATAGTGAGATCAATTTGTTATTGCACAAGACATTTTATTATTCTCTAAATATCTTTTAAAAATAATTTGTTCCTTTGAATGGGTTGCCCATAACGTTAATTACATATTAGTTTAATTTTGATAGAGAAAGTTTTGGTCCATATATTTATTTATAGCATGTGATTTATAAAAGTTAATCAACACGACTAATTAAGGAAGGATGATGTGCCATTTTTAGAAGCGAATGTAATCCACCAACAAAGTATACAGAGAAAATAGTAATCAGTGTATGACGTAATTATATAAAGTTTAACCAAAATGACTATATAGGATAGTTCTAAACCTCGTAGTAAGGACATTGTTGAACAAAATTTAACAAAGATTTCAGAAAGTAAATAATAATCATGCTTACTAAGTAAGATTTATCTTCAGATATAATAAAGTTTTCAATCTAAGTTTTGGTTTACATTCATCGCAACATAACTAATATCTTTTTAGATTTTATATGCAATTTTATTCAGAATTATAAAAATTAACATAAAATCATAAATGGTATATTCTTAATGCAGAATTTAGAATGCATCAGAATTTAATTACTCACAATAAAAATACCATAGAAAAGAATTGGTTCAAAACTTTTCCAACATAAAATTAGTTGAATTTAAGAAATGCTCACATAATAAAGGTTTTAAATTTACACTATTTTTTTATTATATCTCATATAGAATCTGCATATTATGGTATTTTACATTTAACCAATGCGAGTAAATAGGATAGCACAAAACTTTAAAATAAGGAAATTATTCACCAAAATTTTTAACCAACATATTTATCAAGTTAGATTCATATTTGAATTTACAGAAAACTTAAATATGAATTTAAAATAGTACCTAATTTTTCTTATTAGACCTCTTAAGTAGTTTTTGTTTTACTGGTTAATCTTTGAGCTTTTTTTATATCTAATATTCAAATAAAGTCAGAATATGTTAGTAAATTAATTAGAAAATTTTGAATGTTTCGAATTGATTTTCGAATTGCATAAGGCTTATTATTTAAAAGTTTACTATATTTACCGATTTAATTAATTACAAAATTAAGGACTCTGTTCGAAATAATGTTTGAAGATCTTTCGCAACATTAATATGTTTAACATTAGTTTTTATAACTCTTATTATATTAGAAACACAATGCAATGAGGTGTTATGAGCTATCATTGCATTTCTCGCCTCAGTTATTAGATATTATAGTTCAGGTTCCTGAGTAAAGCTCGAGTAAGTTAATAAAATATTTTAAAAAGTTACAAAAAGTGTATCCACGCATACCACATTTCAAGAAACAAAAAGAGATTAACATCTTATGAAAAAAGAAATCTACTTTTACTAAAACTATAATTGTTGGTAAGAAATTTTTATTACTTTGTTCGTAACAGTTCAAGTAACTTGTTAAGACTTTATTATTATTAAGTTCTTTTAGTGGTCCAACCTGTAACCTTTCAAAACCAAGTCCTCTTAACTTGAAAAGTTAGGTTAAGAGTTCTCTATCTTTGAAATCGTAAATGTCATAGTCCATTCTTGTTTTTTTCATGAATCATTGTTTCAAGAAATCATCAACATTAAGATACGAACATGATATCCTGTAGAATATTTTTTTGTCTCATACACATTTAAAATTACAGTCTTGATATTAGATGGTCATACAATTATTGCAGAATATTTGCTTAGATATATATGTTTGCTTTAGTTTATCTGAACTGTAAGTTTAAAGAATAATGATTAGATTGTGTTACAGTTCCGCCGCTAGATTTTTGTGTTCTTTAAGTTTTTTTTTACATCGTCAAGCAATACTGTATCACAATTTACTTATTGTTCTTTCAACTCATAGTTCAAAAGAACTAAAGCAAAAATATATGCTTATGTAAATATTACGCAAGAATTGTACGACAATCTAATCAAGTTTTTTAATAGGCAAAATCAAAGCCTAATACGTAAATATATGTCTGTGGCATAGAGTTTAAATATTGTATAATTGATTTTATATATTTATAAGATTTACAAATATTGCGAGAATTATACCACAAATGTTTTAACAATAAATCGTAGTAAAGAGTTTGATTTGTTTTCTACAACTTTATATATGGAATATAACCAGTTTGGTAATCGTGAGTTTTTATTTAAAAATGCTGATTTATAATTCGTTTATTAAATTTATATATCACATTATTTATTTTTAGCAATAACTATCTCATGTATATTACGTATATGTCAATATATATGAATAATCATAGTACATTCAACTCAATTAGAACGTCATTTTTTCCTTCTAAATCTAATATGTTATTTTTGTTTTATCGATATATGAATTTTTTTATTGACATTAAAGAGTGATTTTAATAATACAATAGTCAAAATTAAGTCATAATAAATAAGTGTATTGATTAGCTTGAGTTCTCAAATGTATAGAATTAGATTTTAAAATATACAACCCTTATTATTCTTGTGAAATTAATCAAATTTAAAAATAAGGTACCTATCCAAATTCAAATCAATTGTTCGATTGATTTTATTTTTTTTGTAAGTCTCGTATGTTGTTTAATCTTAATTATAACATCAATTTTTTTTCTAAATTAGTAAGCTTGGGTATGTTTGAGTTTTTTCTATTTAAACGCTATGAGTATGTTTGAGTTTTAACATATTTTGATAGAGTTAAGGTTGGGTACTTAAGCATCATGTCGATGGTTTTGAAAATTACGATTTATTCATATACACTTGAAGTGAATTATCGAATTCAAAATATATCGCATTCATGCATTTCACATATAAGCAATATCATAATCAAGAGAAAATCAATGAAACCATAATCCCGAATTGTTTCATAATAGTAAAGCATGTTATAGTACTTAAAAATTAGTAAGATTCATAAGTTAAAAATAAAGTATTCAAAAAGTGAAGCATACAATGAGTACTCAATTATTTCACAACAAATTAGAATGTTACTTTGTTCTTTAATATTTTAGGTATTAATTTTGTTTTTGTATGAAAAAGTTAAATTTCAAGAATTTATACACAAAATTATATTTACGCTATTCATTTTGCTTACCATATCCATATAAGTGTGAGACATTTTTTTTAGTTTTTCCACTATATGTGGCGCATCATTGATCAATAATTTTATTTTATAAGTATTTCTGATAGAACTCCTAACCATATATTAAATTAGGCATGTACTACAGTCCTCTACATTGAAAGTTAAAGTTTTTAAAATAAATTATTGTCTAGACTGAATAAACCAACTTAAAAACATACCATGAAAACCTTAGAGATAAAATGGAAGTAAGTGGAACTACTTTACTTCCTTTCAGATAACCAACCTTTTAAAATCTAGAAATAACCCTAAAAAGAGAAACTATAGTGTTATAGTGGCAATATATGTATTCTAATTGCTTTACTTCATGGTCATGTTCGGCGCTTTTTCGACCATCCATTTAATTTTGAATATTTTCTACGACAATTAATTTGAAAATATGTGCGCACTGTACATTTAATTATTGTCTGAATGGTCATAAAGATATCATATCATTTTACAAAATCTTTTTTTATATTTGAGGCTAAACAATTATATAGCGGTAAATATTCGTATAGTTGTCTAGACTGTGATAGATTGGGATATAATTGCGTAAGGTTAAAAATTCTTATACTTCATCTTTGATTTGTAGATTGTTCATTAAGTTCTAAGCTTAGAGTATATTAAGGTGATTATAGAAGTTTGTGAAGTTAGAATATCATATATATATATAACATTATTTTTTGTAAATTATCCTATATATACACATGAATTAAAACATAATAAATTAAAAAATAGTCCTAGTCATTTGTATTGGAAAGGAAAAATCTTAAAAAAGGTGCATGAACTATACAATTAGTACTTTACTGTGTACACATAAATATGCAACTAAAAATACACATTGGAACTGAAATGGAAGCATGTGAAGTAAGTTTAATTCATTTCATATAATGAATTATTTTTACCTACCGCCCATGAAAATTCCTACAATCCTCTATGCAAAACAGTTAATGATCGATAAATATGCTTAGTGCCATTTTTGTTGACACTATAATTGACAATTTTTAAAAATATTTTTTTAAAGTCACTAAATAAGTTCCACTAAAAGTATACAACAACTATTCAGTTTAACTGTATGGGAGGTTCTAGGCATCTTCCTATGACCTGGGTTGTGGCAAAAAATTTCTTAGATAACCATCGTTCTAAAATATATAATTAACCCTATAAAAGAAATAGCATAGCATTACAGTGATAATCCCTGTGTTAAATTGTTTCACTTCAAGATTATGTTCAACAAGTTTTGGATGTGCCGTTTTGATCTGTTTTTTAAGATTTTCTAAAGTAATCAATTTAAAAATGCGTTATAATTGATTATTTGTTTTGAGCATTCAAAAGAGTATATGATTTTTACTTTAGGCTTTGACTTATTAGATTATAACTAATTTGTGAAGTAAACTACTATTTTGCATTTCAAAGATATCTAAAAATGAAGTCATATTTGTTTCGTATATTGCTTATATTCAAAGATATTAAGTATTAATCTTTATTTTTGATACATGTTCTTCGTACTTTATATTTGTGAGATTCTATTTTGTTATTTTAAAGTGCACTTAAGGTATTAACAATCAAAATTAAGACCTAATATGTAAGTATATTCATTAAGTAGTGTTTTAAAAACTTTAGAGTTAGTTTCTTAGTTTTAAAAGGTTTACGAAAATTGGTCCAATAATATCCACAATTTGTTTAACAATAAATTATAATACGTAATTAATAAGTTGGGATGAAAAAAAAAGACCAAAACAAATAGGATGACATGTCGCATAAGTAAGAAGGTTAAAAAGAAAAAAAATACTAAAAAAGCTAATGTATTTAAAAGTTCAATATTATATAATTAAAATTTTAGAATTGTTTTTCTAGTTTTAAAAGGTTCACAACAATTGCGGTAATAATATTCCCAAATATTTTAATAATAAATTTTAGTAAAGAGTTAATAAGTTGTGTAAAAAAAGGAGAAGGACATTAAAACAAATAGATTATGTGACGCATAAGTAAGAGGGGCAAATAAGGAAAAGAACACTTCGAAAAGCTTTATGTGTTTTAAAGTTCAATGTGATATAATTAGAATTAACTGATGAAGTAAAATATCATACTGGTAATTTTAAAATATTTACAACAATTAACTCATATTCTTTTTACATGTTGTTTTCTGTATAAAGAAAAGAAAGCTTTTAATTTGTGACCTACAATTTTTTTTTCATAAGTGACTTATGTTTTCTTTATGTTTGAGTGTTTATGTTGTTATTTAAAGTGTTTTTGAGGTACTAATAGTCAAAATCAAGTTCCAATATGTTGATACATTGACTACGTAGAGTTTTAGAAGGTATAGAATTGATTTTTCACTCTTATAAGGTCAACTAAATTCATGATAATTATACTTCCGAACTTTTCAATAATAATTTGCAATAAATAGTCATGATGCATGTGTGACTATAATAAGTAGAGGTAGAAGAGGAATGAAACACCAAAACAAACATGATGACGTGTAATTTATGCTTTCTTTATATTTGAGTGTTTATTTTGTTATAAAAAGTGTTTTTGAGGTGTTTATAGTCAAAATCAAGTCCGGATATGTGGATACATTGATTAGGTAGAATTTTAGAAGGTGTAAAAGAGATTTTTTACTCTTATAATGACTACTAAATTTATGGTAATAATACCTCCGAATTTTTAATAATAAGTTATACTAAAGAGTGATGATACATGTGTGACTTTAATAAGTAGAGGTAAAGGAGGAATAGAACACCGAACAAACATAATGATGTGTAATTTATGTTTGAGTATTTATTTTATTATTTAAAGTATTTTTTAGGTGTTAATAGTAAAAATTAAGTCCTAATATGTTGATACATTGATTAGGTAGAGTTTTAGAATGTGTAAGATTGATTTTTTACTCTTATAAGGTCAACTAAATTTATAGTAATAATACCTCCGAATTATTCAATAATAAGTTATAATAGAGTCATGATGCATGTGAGATTTAATACATAGAGGTAAAAGAGGAATGAAACACCAAAACAAAGATGATGACGTGTCACAAAATTGAGCAAAGGTTTTTAATGTATTTTTGAAGTGTTAGTAGTGAAAATTAAGACCCTATATATAAGTATATTGAATAGGTAGAGTTTTATAAGGTGCATAATTAGTTTTTTACTCTTATAAAGTTTAGTAAAATTATGTCAATAATATCTACGAATTTTTTAATAATAAGTTATAGTAAAGAGTCATGATGCATGTGTAACTTTAATAAGTAGAGGTTTTTAAAGTATTTTTGAGGTGTTAGTAGTAAAAATAAAGACCTTCTATGTAAGTATATTGAATAGGTAGAGTTTTAGAATGTGCATAATTAGTTTTCTATTCTTATAAAGTTTAGTAAAATTATGTCAATAATACTTGCGAATTTTGTTAATAATAAATTATAGTGAAGTGTCATGGTACATGTGTGTCTCTAATAAGTAGAAGTGAAAAATGTGATATGAAAATAAAGAGTCATGGTCTATGTATGTCTCTAATAAGTAGAAGTGAAAAAAGAATGTGATATCAAAATAAACATGATGACGTGTCGTATAAGTAAGGCAGTGTTTTAAAAACTTTAGAGTTAGTTTCCTAATTTTTAAAGGTTTACGAAAATTGGGCCAATAATAGCCACAATTTTTTAACAATAAATTATAATACATAGTCAATAAGTAGGGGGAAAAAAAAGAAAATGACCAAAATAAATACGATGACATGCAAGTAAGAGGGGGACAAAGAAAGAAAAAACACTAAAAAGGCTAATGTATTTGAAAGTTCAATGTTATATACTTAAAATTTTAGAATTATTTTTCTAGTTTTAAAAGGTTTACAACAATTGGGACAATAATGTTCACAAATAGTTTAATAATAAATTTTAGTAAAGAGTTAAAGTTGTGTAAAAAAAAGGATATTAAAACAAATAAAATGATGTTACGCATAAGTTAGAGGGGTAAAAAAGAAAAATAACACTTATAAAAGCTTATGTATCTTGAAGTTCAATGTGATATAATCAGAATTAACTATTGAAGTAAAATCTCAAATTGGTATTTTTAAATTATTTACAACAATTAACACATATTCTTTTTGCATGTTGCTTTTTAATAAAGAAAAGAAAGCTTTTAATTTGTGACCTATAAAACTTATGTTTTCTTTATGTTTGAGTGTTTACATTGTTATTTAAAGTGTTTTGGAGGTGCTAATAGTCAAAATCAAGTTTCAATATGTTGACATATTGACTATGTAGAGTTTTAGAAGGTATATAATTGATTTTCTACTCTTATAAGGTCAACTAAATTTATGGTAATTATACCTCCGAATTTTTTAATATTAAGCTACAATAAAGAGTCATAATGCATATGTGACTATAATAAGTAGAGGTAGAAGAGAAATGAAACACCAAAGTAAACATGATGATGTGTAATTTATTTTTTTATTTATGTTTGAATGTTTATTTTGTTATAAAAAGTATTTGTGAGGTATTAATAGTCAAAATCAAGTCCTAATATGTTGATGCATTAATTAGGTAGAGTTTTAGAAGGTGTAGAAGATATTTTTTACTCTTATAAGGTCTACTTAATTTATGGTAATAATGACTCCGAAATTTTAATAATAACTTATACTATAGAGTCATTATACATGTGTGACTTTAATAAGTAGACGTAAAGGAGGAATATAACACCAAAACAAACATGGTGACAAGTAATTAATGTTTTCTTTATGTTTTGAGTATTTATTTTGTTATTTAAAGTGTTTTTGAGGTGTTAATAATCAAAATTAAGTCCTAATTTGTTGATACATTGATTAGGTAGAGTTTTAGAAGGTGTAAAATTGATTTTTTACTCTTATAAGGTCAACTAAATTTATAGTAATAATAACTCCGAATCTTTTATTAATAAAGAGTCATGATGCATGTGAGGCTTTAATAAGTAGAGGTAAAAGATGAATGAAACGCCAAAACAAAGATGATGACGTGTCGCAAAATGAAAAAAATATGACGTGTCGCATAATTAAAAAGGGAAAAGAACCCGTAAAAACGCTTATGTGTCGTCTCGACAACGCTTCGTCTATTATATATTTACTAGCTCAGTAACCCGGGCAAGGCCCGGGTGAGTTTTATTTAAAAGCTATGAGTACATTTGAATTTTAACATTTTTTGATAGAGGTAAGGTTGAGTATTTAAGCATCATGTTGATGGTTTTGAAAATTACGATTTAATCGTATTGGCTTGAAGTGAACCATCGAATTCAAAACATACCGCATTCATGCATTTCAGATATAAGCAATATCATAATCAAGAGAAATTCAATGAAAGCGTATTCCTAAAATTGTTTCATAATAGTAAAGCATGTTATAGTGCTAATAAATTATTAAGATTCCGAAGTTCAAAATAAACTATTCAAAAAGTGAAGCATAAAATGAGTAATCCATTATTTCACTTCAAATTAGAATGTTACTTTTTTCTTTGGTATTTCAAGTACTAATTTTATTTTTGTACGAAATTTATACACAAAATTATACACAAAGTACTAATTTCACTTCAAGTTAAATTTCAAGAATTTATACTCAAAATTATATTTACATTGTTTATTTTGCTTACCATATCCATATAAGTGTGAGATATATATATTTTTTTATTTTTCACGTTATGTGGCGTACCATTAATTAACTGTTTTATTTTATAAGTATCTCAGATAGAACTCATTACCATATTAAATTAGACATCTACTATAGTCATCTACAATGAAATTTAAAATTTATAAAACAAAGTACGAAAAAGGCACAAATAATTTTTTTAGTAAATTATTGTCTAGACTGAATAAACCTACTAAAAAAACATGCCATGAAAACCTTAGCAAAAATGAAAGTAAGTGGAGCTATTTTACTTCATTTCAAAGAACCAACCTTTTAAAATATAGAATTAATCCTAAAAAGAAAAACTACAGTGTTATATTGGCAATATATGTATTCTAATTACTTTACTTCATCGTCATGCTCGGCGCTTTTTCGACCACCCATTTAATTTTGAATATTCTCTATGACAATTAATTTGAAAATATGTATGCATTGTATAGTTAATTATTGTCTGAATGATAATAAAAATGTCATATCATTTTACAAAATCCTTTTTTTATTTTTTATTTTGAGGCTAAATTATTATATATAACGGTGAATATTCGTAAAGTTGTTTAAACTGTTATAGATGGAGATATAATTGCGTAAGGTTACAAAATTCTTACACTTCATCTTTGGTTTATACTGCTCATTAAGTTTTAAAATTATAATATATTAACGTGATTATAGAAGTTTGTGAAGTTAGAGTATCAAATGTTGAACATTATTTTTTGTAGATTACCATGTACATATACATGAATTCAAACATAATGAATTAAAAAACGGTCGCAGTCATTTGTATTGGAAAAGAAAAATCCCAAAAAAGGTGCACGAACTATACAATTAGTAATTTATTTTGTAGACATAAATAGGCAACTAAACATAGACACTGGTGCTGAAATGGAAGCACATGGAGTAATTTTAATTCATTTCCGAAATGAATTATTTTTACCTATTGCCCATGAAAATCCCTACAACCCTCTATACAAAACAGTTAATGATCGATAAATATGTTTAGTACCATCTTTGTTGATACCATAACTGATAATTTTTAAAAGTACCTTTTTAAAGTCACTAAATAAGTGTCACTAAGAGTATACAATGACCATTGAGTTTCACCGTATGGGAGGCTATCTTCCTATGACCTAGGTAGCGGCCAAAAATTCTTAGATAACCATCACTTTAAAAGATAATATTAATCTTATAAAAGAAATAGCGTAGCATTATAGTGACAATTCTTTTGTTTAATTGTTTCACTTCAAGATCATGTTCAATAATTTTTTGAGGTGCTGTTTTGATATGTTTTTGAAGATTTTCTGAAGGAACCAATTTAAGAATGCATTATATTTGATTCTTTGTTTTGGGCATTCAAAAGAGTATATGATTTCTACTTTAGACTTTGAGTTATTATATTAAAATTAATTTGTGAAATAAACTGTTATTTTAGCATTTTAAATATATCTAAAAATGAAGTCATATTCGTTTCTTATATTGATAATATAAAATTACGTTAAGTATTAATCTTTATTTTTGGTACGTAGTCTTCATACTTTATATTTATGAGATATTATTTTGTTATTTTAAAGTGCACTTAAGGTATTAACAGTAAAAATTAAGGCATAATATATAAGTATATTCATTAGGCAGTGTTTTAAAAACTTTAGAGTTAGTTTGTTAATTTTAAAAGGTTTATGAAAATTGGGCCAATAATAGCCACAATTTTTTAACAATAAATTATATTACTTAGTTAATAAGTAGGCTAAAAAAAGAAAATGACCAAAATAAATACGATGACATGCAAGTAAGAGGGAGAAAAAGGAAAACAAATACTAAAAAGGCTAATGTATTTGAAAGTTCAATGTTATATACTTAATATTTTAAAATTATTTTTCTAGTTTTAAAAGGTTTACAACAATTGGGACAATAATGTTCACAAATATTTTAATAATAAATTTTAGTAAAGAGTTAAAGTTGTGTAAAAAAAAGGACATTAAAACAAATAAAATGATGTTACGCATAAGTTAGAGAGGTAAAAAAGAAAAAGAACCCTTGTAAAAGCTGATGTATCTTAAAGTTCAATGTAATATAATTAGAATTAACTAATGAAGTAAAATCTCAAATTGGTAGTTTTAAATTATTTATAACAATTAACACAATATCTTTTTACATATTGCTTTTGTATAAAGAAAAGAAAGCTTTAAATTTGTGACCTATAATTGTTTTTCATAGGTAACTTATATTTTCTTTATGTTTGAGTGTTTATGTTGTTATTTAAAGTATTTTTGAGGTGCTAATAGTCAAAATCAAGTTTCATTATGTTGATATATTGACTATGTAGAGTTTTAAAATGCGTATAATTGATTTTCTAATCTTATTATAAGGTCAACTGAATTTATGGTAATCATACCTCCAAATTTTTCAATAATAAGCTACAGTAAAGAGTCATAATGCATATGTGACTATAATAAGTAGGGTAGAAGAGAAATGGAATACCAAAGCAAACATGATGACATGTAATTTATTCTTTCTTTATATTTGAGTGTTTATTTTGTTATAAAAAATGTTTTTGAGGTATTAATATTCAAAATCAAGTCTTAATATGTTGATGCATTAATTAGGTAGAGTTTTAGAATGTGTGGAAGATATTTTTTACTGTTATAAGGTCTACTAAATTTATGCTAATAATGACTCCGAATTTTTAATAGTAAGTTATACTAAAGAATCATTATACATGTGTGACTTTAATAAGTAGAGGTAAAGGAGGAATAGAACACCAAAACACGTGTAATTTTTAATAATAAATTATGCTATAGAGTCATGATACACGTGTGACTTTAATAAGTAGAGGTAAAAGAGGACTATAACACCAAACAAACATGGTGATGTGTAATTAATGTTTTCTTTATGTTTGAGTGTTTATTTTTTTATTTAAAGTGCTTTTGAGGTGCTAATAATCATAATTAAGTCCTACTTTGTTGATACATTGATTAGGTAGAGTTTTAAAATGTGTAGAATTGGTTTTTTTACTCTTATAAGGTCCACTAAATTTATAGTAATAATACTCCGAATTTTTTATTAATAAAGAGTCATGATGCATGTGAGACTTTAATAAATAGAGGTAAAAGAGGAATGAAACGTCAAAACAAAGATGATAACGTGTCACAAAATGGAAAAAAGATGAGGTGTCGCATAATTAAAAGGGGTAAAAAGGGAAAAGAACTCCTAAAAAAGCTTATGTGTCTCCTCGACAATGCACAACGCTTCGTCTATTATATATTTACTAGTCCAGTAACCCGGGCAAGGGCCGGGTCGATTTTCTTAAATGGTTTATGTGTGCATACATTTAAGTGCCTTTATATTTTCCAAAATGTGTCATATTCATGTATTTCACATATGAAACAATGTTATAATGAAGAACACAATAAATCTATAATACTGAAATTGTTTCAGAATACTTAATGCCAAACCGTTCCTACATCGGTTATCGTTGTTCAACATAATATCTACGTTTATTTTCTCCAAATGTGCAAGCATTATAATTTGGAGAGTTTTCTAGCATTATTTAGTTGAACATTTACTACCGCATCTATCAGCATGAACTTACCAAAATAGTTAAAAGCTATTATACGATTGTAATCAACAAATATAATTCCTAACTAAGATTGCTAATAACTTACTTAATGAGATTCCAGTCATTAACTAATCATTGATGTAGATTTCTTGGGAATTCTATTTTCCTCTATTATCAGTAGTCTTTTACTATCTTCTTTTTTACTATCTTCTTTGGCCTTTCCCTTTTTGGTCCATTCCTTTCTTTCGCTGTATTTGTTTGGACCCATTCATCATTATTTTCATGTTCTTCGTCATCTGAATCTTCCAACTGTGATGTGTCATTACCTGCATGAGGTCGGTTTGTGCCATCTTCGTCATTTTCGGTACATGCTTTTCTCAGACGTTTCTTTGTTTCTTTGTAGCTGCTGTATTGAGCTTTTCAACAATTTGACTACTATTTTCAATCCCAGGAATATCATTTAGTACCTGAGGATTTCAATAGAATGTTCTTTTTATTACTAGACTCGTATCTTTTCTACATTCATTGAAATTCTATAGTATAAAGTGGTATTTGTTCGTACCTTCGTATCTGTAGATGGATCTTTATCCTCAAGCATGTTACTCTCGTCAAAAACTTTATTCATTGTGAAGTCTTCATATCCTTTATCGACGTTAAATTTTGATACCTTGACTTGGAAAATGAAGCTCTTACCCACTATGTTCTTGACAGATTTTGGAATTTCTTGCAGATCCTCCTCCTAAAATGATAGGTGTTTCTATTATCGTCCAAATAGACATATTTTCAAGTGTATATTAGTCGTTATGCATTTACCTCCTTTTGTGCATTAATGAGTTGTGGGCCGGCATTTGTATCATCCTTTCTGCATCTCGGTTGAATATCACGAATGTAGTAACACCAGTTAGGTCTTGTACTTTTACTTGCAGTCTATACCTGGGAAAAAGTTGTCAACACAATGAATGGTTCAAAGTCAAAATGAAACTAATTCACTATATTTATTCTCAAGTTACGTTTTTCAGCATCAAATGTACCTTTGAATTGGTAGGTCAACAACTTTCTTACATGTTTCGCAGTACAATGTGTCTTGAAAGGGCTTCAGTTTTTTATTACATCGGCATGCCGTGTAATACCAACCATTTTCACTGAGAACTTGCAATATTGTGGCATTGCAGGTACATATGATTTCCTAAGAGCATAGCAATAAATGAAATTAAGTAATATATTTCATGGGGAAAGAAAGGAATAACAACATCAATTGAACAAAATTCACACACCTTTTCTCTGTCATCCAGTTTCTTGTTCAGAATTTGGTTGATAGTCAACAGTTGGTTTTCTTGGGATTGGAACCATCTTCATTTCAAAATGTTGCTCTGGTGCACAATAGATACTCTCTCTAAGGTCATCTACCTCTGTTATGTCCAAATTGGCATAAATCTTTGTTGCGCTTGTGGAATTCAACTGGATATTCCCTGTTTTATGTTTGTCACAGAGATTTTGTAAAGAAAGCAATATCTCAGAAATTCAATATACGCTATTAGAGTGAAATAAAAAGAATAAGTGGAACAACATTGAGGGGAGTATATCTAACCGTTGAATGTTTTGACTATTCCACCACAAACAATAAGCACAACTGTGGTCGTGGTTTGTTCTTTTAGCGAATTCTCCAATTCTAAAGCCTTCTCCGACCATAGGGTCACCTTCAACTCTTGGCCCCTAAATATAACATAAATGCTTGTTAGTTACTCATCACTTTGGTGTTACTATTCAAAAGTTAGACATGAAAAGACAACATACCTGATGTTAATCAAAATGATATCTTTCTTCAAGAGTTGTTTTTGGGTTGTGGGTTTGACTCCAAGGTTCTCGATGTCGCAAACTTTTGACAGAATTCCAGCAACATCTAGACAAAGTTCAAAACAATTGGTTATGCATTAGTCAAGTATAATATGGTATGATAGAATGGTTAATTCAAGATAATGAGGATGTTTCACCTGTCAGGTATGTAACATCATGAGAGCGTTTGCCCAGCTCCTCATAGCTGACAATCTCAAACTTGTGCTCAGGCATTTTATCAATATTTTGCTTTAATTGCTGAATTTTTGTTGCATGGTACAACGTGATTACCAATGTTATTTTTGACAAAGGTCGGTATGTTCCTCTCGGTTGAGAAAACTTCATGTTTGAGACTAAGTAAACATTTCCTTCCTTGAACTGGGGCAGGAATGTGGACCTTTGATTTTTCCTTAAGAGAACATGTATTTGATTTTCCTGCAGAAGATATATTCTGCATAAAGAACTTTCCTAAGAGCATAGCAATAAATGAAATTAAGTAATATATTTCATGGGGAAAGAAAGGAATAACAACATCAATTGAACAAAATTCACACACCTTTTCTCTGTCATCCAGTTTCTTGTTCAGAATTTGGTTGATAGTCAACAGTTGGTTTTCTTGGGATTGGAACCATCTTCATTTCAAAATTTTGCTCTGGTGCACAATAGATACTCTCTCTAAGGTCATCTACCTCTGTTATGTCCAAATTGGCATAAATCTTTGTTGCGCTTGTGGAATTCAACTGGATATTCCCTGTTTTATGTTTGTCATGGAGATTTTGTAAAGAAAGCAATATCTCAGAAATTCAATATACGCTATTAGAGTGAAATAAAAAGAATAAGTGGAACAACATTGAGGGGAGTATATCTAACCGTTGAATGTTTTGACTATTCCACCACAAACAATAAGCACAACTGTGGTCGTGGTTTGTTCTTTTAGCAAATTCTCCAATTCTAAAGCCTTCTCCGACCATAGGGTCACCTTCAACTCTTGGCCCCTAAATATAACATAAATGCTTGTTAGTTACTCATCACTTTGGTGTTACTATGCAAAAGTTAGACATGAAAAGACAACATACCTGATGTTAATCAAAATGATATCTTTCTTTAAGAGTTGTTTTTGGGTTGTGGGTTTGACTCCAAGGTTCTCGATGTCGCAAACTTTTGACAGAATTCCAGCAACATCTAGACAAAGTTCAAAACAATTGGTTATGCATTAGTCCAGTATAATATGGTATGATAGAATGGTTAATTCAAGATAATGAGGATGTTTTCACCTGTGAGGTATGTAACATCATGAGAGCGTTTGCCCAGCTCCTCATAGCTGACAATCTCAAACTTGTGCTCAGGCATTTTATCAATATTTTGCTTTAATTGCTGAATTTTTGTTGCATGGTACAACGTGATTACCAATGTTATTTTTGACAAAGGTCGGTATGTTCCTCTCGGTTGAGAAAGCTTCATGTTTGAGACTAAGTAAACATTTCCTTCCTTGAACTGGGGCAGGAATGTGGACCTTTGATTTTTCCTTAAGAGAACATGTATTTGATTTTCCTGCAAAAGATATATTCTGCATAAAGAACTTTGTGTTGAAAGATACATAAGCTCACTTTATAAAGTAGTACTATACATACCTCCTGATCAAGAAATATTATATTCGAGTTGATGATCTCGTTCGTATTAGGATTAATCCCATCCCACATCCGTGTGACCCTGACCTTAATGGTCCAGTCATCCTTCAATTCCGTGAGTTCAGATATTAGGCTGTATTTTCCTGCCATTGTTGTTCATGAAAGAGATTATAAAAATCGTTCAGTATATCAACTTATCTAAAAGTTTTTGTTTAACATATGGATTGGAAGTACAATGTATGACCTTAAAAGAGTATGAAACAGTTTCAAAGCATTAGTCATGCATCCCTTTTTAGACCTACTAATTCTAATGTATAGTTTTTCTTCTGGCCGAAAGAATTGAAGATAATTCATGTTAGAGATCCAATTCCTTTTTGAAAGCAAAGAGAGCCTATTTCGTAGCAGGGCCTTGGCCTGGAGAGTATTAATCCGACTTTTCGTAGGTCTCAACTGCATGCCTTTTAGAGCCTAAAGTAGGCAACAACTTTGACAAGCAAACCAGTGCTTATAGGGAGACTGTAGAAAAGCTGTTCAATACTCTCCAGGCCAAGGCCCTGCTACGAAATAGGCTCTCTTTGCTTTCAAAAAGGAATTGGATCTCTAACATGAATTATCTTCAATTCTTTCGGCCAGAAGAAAAACTATACATTAGAATTAGTAGGTCTAAAAAGGGATGCATGACTAATGCTTTGAAACTGGAATTCTGTCAAAAATTTGCGACATCGAGAACCTTGGAGTCAAACCCACAACCCAAAAACAACTCTTAAAGAAAGATATCATTTTGATTAACATCAGGTATGTTGTCTTTTCATGTCTAACTTTTGCATAGTAACACCAAAGTGATGAGTAACTAACAAGCATTTATGTTATATTTAGGGGCCAAGAGTTGAAGGTGACCCTATGGTCGGAGAAGGCTTTAGAATTGGAGAATTTGCTAAAAGAACAAACCACGACCACAGATGTGCTTATTGTTTGTGGTGGAATAGTCAAAACATTCAACGGTTAGATATACTCCCCTCAATGTTGTTCCACTTATTCTTTTTATTTCACTCTAGTAGCGTATATTGAATTTCTGAGATATTGCTTTCTTTACAAAATCTCTATGACAAACATAAAACAGGGAATATCCAGTTGAATTCCACAAGCGCAACAAAGATTTATGCCAATTTGGACATAACAGAGGTAGATGACCTTAGAGAGAGTATCTATTGTGCACCGGAGCAACATTTTGAAATGAAGATGGTTCCAATCCCAAGAAAACCAACTGTTGACTATCAACCAAATTCTGAACAACAAACTGGATGACAGAGAAAAGGTGTGTGAATTTTGTTCAATTGATGTTGTTATTCCTTTCTTTCCCCATGAAATATATTACTTAATTTCATTTATTGCTATGCTCTTAGGAAATCATATGTACCTGCAATGCCACAATATTGCAAGTTCTCAGTGAAAATGGTTGGTATTACTCAGCATGAAAAAGTTTGCATGATAAACATATATAGAAGCAAAAATACGTGCTAAGTGCCCAAGTAAGGACCCATTTGATGGCTCCGAATTACGGCTTCCCTCTTTTACTCTTGAAGTAGTTAAAGAGATGGTCTCCTCAGTTTTAGCTGACATAGAATAACCCAGAAGCAAAGGTCTACTTTTTCCCCCTTTCAGTGGGGAATGGCAGCACCATTGGTTTGTTCACGAGCATAATAATGCATTATCTCATTTCATTTCATATATAAGGAAAACATAACTAGACAGTTTTAATAAAGCCGGACAAATAAATGGCACTAAAGCCAGAAGAAATATATTCTCTATCGCAGATTTCTATATTATCGATCATAAGAATCGATTGTATAATGAAGTTTAGTAAATTGTAAGTTGAACGCATTTATAGTTGCATCTCAATTTTGCCTAAAAGGATTTCTTTTGCCAGTAAGTCTGGCCTCTCTATGCCACTTCAAGCAACAACCAAAAAAAAAAAGGATCACTAGATTACAAAAGAACATGTCATTTTGCATAGATAATGATCACAGTTGACATATATAGCTGCTCAAGTATTTTAGGTATATCTATCATATGATTATCCTTAATTGCCTTCGTGATGCTTAAAGTTGTTCGAGAGCAAGTGGATTTTATAGATTAAACAATTGTATAAGTTGGATTTAGCAATGAAGGTGCAGATTGGGCAATAATAGCAGTAGTCATAGATGGTCATCGTAGAGGAAGAGCGTGTCAAAAATGTTAGATACCAATAAAAGAGGGCAGGACGATGACGATTACTTTTCTTTGTTACTTTCACTTGAGAGGAAAAGAGACAAATACAATAGGTGTAGAAAACAATGGCAACCGTGAAGGTATAAATATGACAATGGTGGTGGTTGTGGGAAAATGCCATTGGTAGAGGTGGAAATTATAGTGATAAATTAACAAAAAAATAATGCAGTCATACCTCAAATTTGTATCTTATTGATTTACGAGAAGGTAAATGTCAGCTTTGGAATTCGCAAAAGATGTTAGTAAATTACTCTAAAAATTTGAAAGGAAAGATAGATGAGGGAAAAAGATAGGGGCATGAAGGCTTATTGTGGTTGTGACATGACTATGTTGGTGGCTAAACATTGATTTGTAGAAAGATAGGACTCATGGTAGTGATGTTTTTGGGTATGAATTTCTAGAGTTTGAAGTTAGTACACATATCAATTTCCATAAGTTAAGGTTATGGTGGCTGTTGGTTTGGGAAGTGGATGTGGTGTTTATGGTGATGGTAATTTTTGTCTAAAGAGATTAAATGGATGATTAAAGGTGGTGGTAGTGATTGATGGTATGACTGGTATAGCTTGGTGTTTCGGAAGAGGGTGTGGTGATTAAGGATTCATGGTGATGGTAAATGTTATCTAGATGGTTATTAAATGAATGATTAAAGGTGGTGGTGATGGTTAATGGTATGACAAAGCTTGGAATTGACGAGGATTGAAGGTCGAGAAGTGTAACAAATGACTACGGTGGAGGAATAGTTGGCCGGGTTACCGATCCAAAGGAACGAGCAAAAGATGGGAGAATCGTCTTTTGATTTGTTTCTTTCTTTTTTATTTCAAAAAGAAGACACTACTATAAAAGGTATATTGTACTCCCTCCGTCCCTTAAAAAGTGATCATATCACTTTTGTAGGCCGTCCCACAAAAAGTGATCACTTCCAAATTAGGAAAGATTCTATAAGTATTTTTACATATTTACCCTTTTTATCATTTTTTTATTCTATTTCTCTCACCACATTTAATTCTCTACCAACTCATTTTCTCTCTCATGGCCCACCGCTTTATCTTTTTTATTATATTTCTCTCACCACATTTAACACTCTACCAACCAATTTTCTCTCTCATGGCCCACTCTCTTCCCCCCTCTCTCTAAAGGGTAAAATGAGAAAGACACACAATATATAACTTAAATTCTTAATCTACGTGCAAAATAAAATGGATCACTTAAAAAGGGACGGAGGGAGTAGTATAGTATTGGCCATGGAGATATGGGTAATAACGGTGGTTGTGGGACCTGACGTTATCTTCGAGAGACTATTTATCAATGGTACTTGCCTACTTGGTAAGTCACCGTGTCATCAACTCTAGAGTTGATTAACTGCTATCTATTTTTTTTTTTTCTGTAGCCTTTATTTATTTCATTTTTTATATATGGACCAATGGGAGAAGGTTAGAAAAGTGCAAGAGATATAAGGTTGAGAAACATTTTCTCAAGCACTAATCTTTTCAAGTCTAACATGTGTCACTCAATTTGAAGTCCCTCCTCTTTTAAAGTTAAATAAATGACAAGAAGTAATTGAAAATGATTAGGAAATGAGTAGTTAAGAATGAGTTTGATGGTTTAACCAATTTGTATTTTAAACTATGGTTGGAACAATTTCTTAATGATAATTTCAGTAGCCCATGTATGTATTATTTACACATATGTACTTCTCATGAAAGAAGGCGTGACCATTGGACACCTATGGATTTGCCAATATTGTACAAAAAGGGGAAATATACGGTGAAACTAACTCTACATACTTTTTTGCTAAGCCCGCACCTTTTTACCACTAAAAGAGGCAATGTAATAGGTCTATCGTAATACAAAATATATATACACATTATTACAAGTACAAAAAAAAAATTAAAGAAGATAAAAAAGGACTACAAAACAAGAATGCTGGTGAAATTTCTTACGTCTTTTCCCTTAGAAGTAGTTTTAGACGATATAATAATATATATAACAAAAAATTAGGCTTAAAGGTTCTCCCCGTTCAAGTAGTTATCATCAATACAATTCTTATATCTTAGACAATTGGCTAATTTATTTGAGAAACCTACATAAGTGGGTAATGTCGACTATTATTTTTAATATGTATCATGTATTAACTCATACATTGGCAATAAATTCAAATTGTATCGTGTCCCGTGCACTTGCACGGGTCCATTAGCTAGTATATATATATATAAAAAGCTGAAACCTTTACTTAGAATTGCGACACGTAAGATTTTTAGAGTTCTATATTTACGCCACGTAAGATTTTTAAAACTCATTGTTGCTTGACACATAAGATTCAACTTTCATTCCTAGAGTCCCCTTCTCACAGAAAATTCCTTCACAGATTTTTGCAACTTTTATTCTTGAATAAAATTTCGCTGCTGACCGGGTAGCAGCGAGTTCCTGCTACCCTGCCACGTGGCAGCATATGAATGGTCCACGTGTGTGTCCTCAATCTTCATTCCACGCGAGCAGATGGCTCTAGATGACGGCTTGTTGCCGTTAAACGGCAAGTCCCTACGTTAACGGCTGATTGTAGGTGATTAACAAGCTGTTAATCACTAATGGGCCTCTCTCTCTCTCTCCCTCTCTCTCAGCGAACAATCTGTGTAGATGTTGCACACCTAATAACACAGGATTGTTCATGATCACTTGTTCTCCGGCCGGGGGGGGGGGGGGGCGAGCTAGTCGACGGGATTGTTCACTTGTTCGACAGGATTTGTGTCGCAGAAGTACTCGGAAGGGAGGCCGCGGCCGTGGTCAGGCAGATTGCGAGCGGCGCTGCACAGGGCCAATATTCTTCAGTCGTGGTATTGAAGCTTGAGAACTGAAGCTGCAAACGGCTTGGTTTAATCACCTAAAATCAAACGGCTAGTTCACAGGGACTTGAACCTGAGAACAGGCGTGGTGACTTTCATTGTTGTTGCTAACGAAGGTACTCTCTCTCTCTCTCTCTCTCTCTCTCTCTCTCTCTCTCTCATGCATGTAATCTGATACATCATTCATACTTCATACGTCCAATGCACAAACCGTCAATCTATCAGACAAAAAACTCATCTGATAGCTTCAATAACTTGCATGGAACATGCTTTTGGTAATTTCTTTACTTGTCGTAATGTGAACATTCAAATATCTAATGCTGCCTCTTTCTTTATTTTTGCTGCTGGGTGGACTCTTCATCGTAAGCACGATCACATCCTGTACCTCACGTTTACCACTCATAGTTGTTACGAGTGGCTGAGAAATAAAAAGTACACCTTAGGGGTTGCCTGGTTTAGTACCACAAAAGAGGTGTTCCCTCATACGTAGGTTATTAATTTTATTGGTGCAACATCATATTTTGTATACACCATAAGTTGTAACAGATTGTGCATCAATTTGCAAATTAGTTTTTTTAATGTTTCAAACCATTCATCTTTTACTGCTTTGGTTGCACTTGGATGATACGTGGGCAGTGTCTTTCAATAAGCCAAGCAGATTTGTTACCTTTGATGTAAAGGAAGTTTGTATTAAAGAGCCAGTGTTTTAGTTTTTAACTAGGGGTGTATGTGATCTGATACGTAAATCCATGACCGGTTTTCATCCACATTTAGTATTAGACTGTTGTATGTTTTCGTTAGACTATACTACCTAATAGACCTATTATTTGAATATTGTTCTCTGCTTTTGTTTCCTGAGTGTGTTATTTCATGCACTTAGGGTTTCATAAAAGCAAGGGACGATACATTAGACCCACCATTTTGACTGGAAAATGTGTGTGATATGAGTATAGATGTGCTTAGAAATTGAAAAGGGATCCTATGGAAACTGGAAAGGTAGCAGCCAACATGAAGTAATTTGACATTTTTGAACTTTTATACATTCACAAGCTATTTTTTGTTCGATTACATTGATGACAAGAACTTAGCTTGACTCTAGGAATACCTTTTCACCTAGAGAAGTTATCGCTATTTTTTCCCTTGCTTACAGTGAATTCACGCAATATGGACCAACAAGCCGATGCCAACGAGCAAGAGGTAGATGATGTATGCATTTTGCAGTCAAGACAGTTTAATGTGCATGGAGGGAATGCTCATGAAGTACCAAAACTTGGAATGGAATTTGATTCGGAACAACATGCTTTTGATTATTATAGTGAGTATGCTCATCGGGTTGGTTTTAGTGTAAGAAAGCATCACGTTAAGAAAAGGGATGGAATCGTGACAAGGAGAACTTTATGTTGTTCAAAACAAGGTGAACGGGGTATTGATAAACGACGAGTAAATGTGGTATATCATCGTCCCGTTTCAAGAGTAGGTTGTAAAGCACATATGAGCATTCTACTCCAAAAGGATACAAAATTTAAGGTAATATCTTTCGATGCAGAGTATAATCATGCTTTTGCCCCATCGCCTTCAAAGCACATGTTAAGGTCAAAAAGAAGACTTTCATTTAGTCAAACAGCTTTGGCAACCGATGCTATTAAGGTAGGAGTATCAGTTAAAAAGACTTTTCGTATACTAAGTCGGCAAGTTGGAGGTCGTGAACACGTTGGTTTTTTAGATGTGGATTATGCAAATTATCTCTATCGAACACGAGCGACCGAAATGCAAAAAGGAGATGCTGGTGCTTTGTTAGAGTATTTTCAGAAGATGAAGTTACACGACCCCTCTTTTTCTTATTCGATACAACTTGATGAGAATGACCTAATAACAAATATTTTTTGGGCAGATTCAAGGTTAGTTGTAGATTATAAGCATTTTGGAGATGTTGTATGCTTTGACACAACCTATCGAACTAATGATTATGGTCGTCCGTTTGCTCCATTTCTTGGTGTTAATCATCATAAACAAACGGTTATCTTTGGTGCTGCACTGCTTTATGATGAAACTGCAGAGTCATTCAAGTGGTTATTTAGGACATTTCTTGGTGCAATGTCTCAAAAACAACCAAAGACAATTCTCACTGATCAATCCGCTGCGATGGCAAATGCAATTGCAGAAGTGTTCCATGAATGCAATCATCGTTTATGTGTGTGGCACATCTATCAGAATGCGGCCAAACATTTAAGTCACGTATTTCATGCTTCTAAGGACTTTGCATCTGATCTTAGTTCTTGTGTATATGATTATGAGGATGAAGATGAGTGGATAGTTGCATGGAATCAAATGATCAAGACGTACTCCCTCCAAGACAATGATTGGTTGAAAGGAATCTTTGAGTTAAGAGAGAAATGGGCTATGGTTTATGGTCGACATATGTTTACTGCCGATATGAAAAGCACACAAAGAAGCGAGTCTATGAATCATGTCTTAAAGCAATATTTAGATCCAAGGCATAATTTTTTGCAATTCTTTGAGCAGTATGACTTGTTATTGCAAGATCGACGATATACAGAGTTGAAATCAGAGTTCAAAATGAGGCAAACTAGTCCAGTGCTAATAGCTAATGTTGAGATGCTAAGACATGCTGTTGAGGTATATACTCCTAAGATGTTCAATATGTTCCAATATGAGTATACAAAGGCTTGGGATTACAGTATTCATAAAGTTAGCAAGTCTGAAAACGTTTCGGATTACAAAGTTGTCTTTGGCGGTAAGGGAAGAGAACATCTTGTAAAATTTGAAGCCGAGACAACTACTGTGCAATGTAGTTGTATGAAAGTTAACTTTGTTGGCATTTTATGTCGTCATGCTTTAAAAGTTCTTGATAAGAAAAACATCAAGAGGATACCACCTCAATATATATTGAAAAGATGGACGAAAGATGCAAAGGATGCAATAGTAAGTGATTACCGTGGTGCTCAGGTTCAAGGCAAATCTCAAGAATCTATTGGAAAGCAGTATTCTTATTTAAGTCATGATTTTCAAGAACTGGTCACACTTGCAGCAGAGAACGAAGATATGTACATATATGCGCATCAGAACTTAAGTAAATTGCTCAAGGATTTGGAAGAAATGAAGAAAACTTATTGCTGTAGTACTTTGGATCCAGCTACTAATACACAAGATGATCTTGCCCCAACTAAATGATGGTGTCGTGTCACAATGCCCCCGGGGGATAAAAAGAAAAGCTACAGTTGGACGTCCACGTAAAAGGTTTGAGGATCCACTTGAGCAATCCAGAAGGCACAAGTCACAAGTAAAAGCTACACAAGTACTATTTTGTCTCTAGGTTCCCAAAAATTGGTTATACATTTTTATCTTTCCATAGTCATATGGTACCTTACAAACATTTTTCTATATGATGTGATGTTTTATAGGGTACCTCCAATAATGGACGAGGCTCGCAACAAAAAGGGCTCAAAATTGGACGACAAAATGAACATCAGGAAGAGCATCCTGAGAAGGAAGATGAGGTGCTTTTTGATTCATTTGTTACCGTATTCTCACAATCTAATTTATAGTGTAGATAAGACTGATTCAACATTTTTGTTTTAGATATTTACTGATGTATACAGTAAAGTAAATGATGAGCATGACATTGCTGATGATACATTGCCCCTTCAAAGTCAGGTAACTACAAATGTTGGCTAAGGTCAATTGTTATATTGTCGTTCTGATAGCCAAATTAAAGCATCTTTTTATTCATTCTTTTCTTGGTGAGTGTTGTTTTTACAGTACCCTCTTATCTCAAGGGAATCACAAGAGCGTTCAAATAATTACGTTATACCTTCCATCAATATTAATTCTGGTCCAAAGATATGGGCATGTCATCATATGTCCTTCACTGAGTTGCTTCAGGTAAATATGTGATATACAAGTACTTGTCTTTAAACCTTTGTTGTAAATTTGCTTTGCTTTTCTAGGCATCTTCAATTTCTTATCACACTTTGCAACAACATAACCAAGAGGACAACGACTCAGACAAACAGGACGGAGAAGGCGGCGGCTAGAAGAAAACAAAAAATGATGGGTTGATCCATTCATTTAGATGACTTGTATCCCTCCATTGAAACAATGTTTACGTTATTACTTCTGTTTTTACTCCTCCAAAGGGTTCGAAAAAAAATTAGATTCATCAGTGCTAGTGACCATATGCTTGTTGTGGGTAATTGATTGGCGCAACGCCAAAAATGACTTCGCAAACGTTTGTATTTGCACATTACCGTGTTTAATTATTAAGCGAATTTTATATAAGTTTCTCATAAGTTTGTTGATATTGATAGAAGTTCCTCATAAGTTTGTTGATATTGTTAACTATCATGTACATGGATGTGCCACTACATGCTGCAAGCATAGCATGGATGGACGCTTTCCTGGGCCCTTCTTAGGTGGTAGTAATAAAAAAAGTGACGAAAATACAATGAAGTTGCCTCTTGATCAGGTTTATGAACGAAAGGAATATATACTTGATCATAAAACAGCAGAGTATCCCTCATCCAGAGTATCCTTGGTACTACCACTTGGGTACATTTTGCATGCAACGAGTCTTTGCAACCATAATTTGCAAACATCACCACCACCCCCGAAATCCCAATACCATAAATGAATTATACTTTGCTGATCGGTAATTTGCTCCGACAACCGCGAGTAAACAAGAACATTTGGTAAGCAGCTTTGAGAAACATAAAAGGAGATTAGATAAGTATAATGACTGGCACATTTTCTTTAGCTCTAGACAAATAGAAAATGAATAAAATTTCGCTGCTGGGTGGAGGAGTTCAATGATCCATCACTAATACAAGTGACTACATCTTCTGTTTCTCATAACATCCATCACAAACTACCACTGGAAAATCTGATGGAAAATAAAAAATATGGGAACCGAATGGGTTGCTGCTGAAGAAAACAAATATACCCAGATGGGAATATTTGTGATCATTGAACTCCTCCACCCAGCTCAGTCCAAAGTCCATAATCTTCAGGAGAGAGTCCTTGCTTTGGCTCAGAAACAGGCAGTTCTCAGGTTCAAGTCCCTGTGAACTAGCCGTTTGATTTTAGGTGATTAAACCAAGCCGTTTGCAGCTTCAGTTCTCAAGCTTCAATACCACGACTGAAGAATATTGGCCCTGTGCAGCGCCGCTCGCAATCTGCCTGACCACGGCCGCGGCCTCCCTTCCGAGTACTTCTGCGACACAAATCCTGTCGAACAAGTGAACAATCCCGTCGACCAGCTCGCCCCCCCGGAGAACAAGTGATCGTGAACAATCCTGTGTTATTATGTGTGCAGCATCTACACAGATTGTTCGCTGAGAGAGAGGGAGAGAGAGAGAGAGCCATCTGATTTTGTTAATCACCTACAATCAGCCGTTAACGTAGGGACTTGCCGTTTAACGGCAACAAGCCGTCATCTAGAGCCATCTGCTCGCGTGGAATGAAGATTGAGGACACACACGTGGACCATTCATATGCTGCCACGTGGCAGGGTAGCAGGAACTCGCTGCTACCCGGTTAGCAGCGAAATTTTATTCTTTATTCTTAGTCTCCTTCTCGCAAAAACAGAGTACTCTGTACTTTATAAAACCCAGAAACTCGCAACTGTTGAGCTCCCTGGTTGGAGTTCTGCTCTTCCTCAAATTGCCGTCCCGGGATGCCCAGATTCTCCCAAACTTTGGGAGGAAGCAATTTCGATCAAATAGAGAAGGGTCCTATTTAACAGAGAAGGCTCTAACAGGTAACCCCTCTCCTTTAATCAATTTCATGCCTTTTTCTGTGTTTCTGTGTATTTCTGTGTTTTCTGAAACCCAGAAACAGAGCTCTTGAGAAGGCTCCCAGATTTTGGTTTGAATCAATTTCAATCAAAGTCTGGGAGGCTCTACCAGTATACCCCTCTCCTTTAATAAAAAATACACTTGCATGCATGGATTGATATCCAACAGATTCTCCGTAAGAATGAGTCAATCTGTCTCCTCCCCCCAATGCATTCTTTACACCAATGCTACGGGTCAATCACTTAATTTTGGATTATTTGCTTATCTATTTGGATGCGTTATAAAAGTCTGCAACAATGAAAAAACAAAACTCATGCCCAGCATGTTCACTATTGTTATACATGTCATCATAGTCGCCCCCAGCCAACCTTGCTCAAGCTGATTTGCACACCACCGAACAGATAGCCAGCATGTGATTATATTGATTATTTGCTCATTGTTGATTTGCTCCCAGATTTTGGTTTGAATCAATTTCAATCAAAGTCTGGGAGCCTCTACCAGAATCAATTTTGATTTGCTCCCAGATTTTGATTTGCTCAAGCTGATTTGCTCAAGCTTTGATGCCTAAACTATGTTTCTTCAAACATAGTTTAGGCATGGGTCATACCACAATAATCTTACACATTACTGATGTTTCTTGAAATTATGTGTATTTAACAGCGAATGCTCATAGATTTTGGTTTGAAGCAACTTTAAGCAAAGAGAAACGGCTCTAACAGGTAACTCTTCCTGCCCTGCACCTTTGTTAGTCTCTATACCACGAAAATCACAAGTGCTTGCTTTATTGAATGCATAAGCAGAATGCTCGACGACAATTGCGGAACTAAAAACTGTTTGGAAGCAACCATTACCAATGAAAGAAAATCAAAATTCAAAGCAACTTACATATCTTTCTTGGAATATTGAAGAATAACTTACAAAACCAAAGTATAAAGAACAAAGATAGTTGCTGTTATTTTCTTTCTAAAGGCAAGCTGCTGATATAGGTCCTAGCAATAGGAATCAGTTCCAAAGAAAATGATTGATTGAAGGAAGACTAAATTGACTGTGTATCTAGATGGACTAGATTGTAGTGCATCAGCATCTCTGGGATCTGGTAAACTTACATAATCTTTCTCAAAAAATAGAAGAATAACTTACAGAACCAAAGTATAAAGAACAAAGATAGTTGCTGTTAGTTTCTTTCTAGAGGCAAGGTGCTGAAATAGGTCCTAGCTAGAGGAATCAATTCCAAAGAAAATGATTGATTGAAGGAGGACTAAATTGACTGTGTATCTAGATGGACTAAATTATAGTGCATCAGCATCTCTGGGATCTGGTAGCTTTGAACTTTGGAAAAAAGGGCTGCAATAATTTCTTTGTTTTGCGACTTCCAGCTAAAGTTATGTTTAGCAGGGGAAAGAAGAGATTTATGTTTAGCATCTCTGGTTGAAAGAGATTTTTGAATCAGTGAACTCATTGAGGAACTTTTGTTTCACCCGCATTTCATTGGTATGAAGCAATTTTCAGAGAAGGCTCCTTCAATCCATCAGTCCTTTCTTTCTCCACCGCATCTTTGCCGTATCTATATGAGGTAACTCCTCTTCTTTAAGCAAAAAATATATTGCATGCATGTTTGTATAGGAGAATTGGAAGTGCATGCTTTATTGAATGGATTGCTCAAAGCGATCTATAGCAGATTTTTGTTTGAAGCATTTTTCCTGAATTTTTGATTTTCAAACGCTATAGATTGTAAATTGATGGTAGTTTAGTGAGTTAGTGGTTTAGACCAAAGGGTTAGTTGCTTCCCTTAATGTGCATACTTACGTAGATTGAACACTTGAATTTTCTTGATGCGCATTCTTGAGTAACTGGAAACACTTGCATTCCCCAAATTCAATCTACTGATGTCCAGAGTATCAGCGTAAGAAAAAAAGGACGCATTCCAACAGAGAACAAATCAAAAAAATCATACACTCAAGGCTTAGTGGTCCATCATCATCTTAATGTATTTGTTATAACGAGACAGTCACGTAAATTAACAAAAGTCTATTCATAGTCACTGGTTCACCGTTTTTAATTCAGAATATTGTATGTGTTACTGAGTGGTCATACCAAATCTAAAAGCGGGTTATTTGAAATTTTAATGCCATGGTTCTTTCCACTGTTGCTGATTTGCGAGTGTATTTACAAAATCCTTTTACCAATTTCAGGTTGTTGAAAACCAAGTACTGCATATGCATGTTGCCTCAGCAATGCAATTCACTGCCTACCCTACTCTACTCCCCGTTGACACACCTTTTACTTAAGGAGGTACATATTTTCAACTCACCACTCTCCTCCTAATTTGACCGCCCTTTAATACACACACATGGACACTCATAGATTTGAGCAGATGTTCTTGGTAACAATGATCTTATAATAATCTGTGAAAATAGGGCTGAGTTTTTCCCTGAAACTCACTTGGATTGCCGAGCATATGAGCTTTCAAACAGAGTAAAGAATTATAGGAAAACAAATAGGTTTTTGTTCATATGGACCCCTAAATCTGCTACTAAATAGTGTTCAGTGAATTTAACTTTTTGACCTCTCATATTTTGCAGGCAAATTGCTTACTACATAGATCCCCCATAGTGTTCTGTGTAATTTTTCTCGATTTGATTTGTCAATGTATAAAACATATTTTTGTCAAAATTTATGCATATCTATGCATCATAGTATGAAGCTGAGATAACATTTTCTCAACTTATGCTAACATAAGTTTGACAAGTGCTGGACATATTAGTAGGCATTTACGCAATTGTTAAGGTGAGCACTGTCACATTCTTTTCACTTGATTTTGATGTTTCTCTCCAGCCCCTACCACCTTAACCTTCAAGGCTTAGAGGTCCAGGATAGAATTAACTGTTTGAAGGATTTTTTTTATTGCTTCTGTACTTTTCATGCATCTATCTCCCTGCCAAGCTTCTGATTCCATGACTGATCTGAACTATTTGCCATGGCCACGGTAAAACACCAAGTTCTCTACCCGTCCATCGAAAGTTCTAATTAGTCCTTATATCCAGAATCAGTTGTTCATTTCTTCAAGGCCTTTGATCATTCGCAAATATATTCTACATGACTTTGATCTCTTAGACTTGGTTAAATACAACACATTTGGCAAAATCCTTATACATTCTGTCTAAATAAAAAAAACTTTTGGTATAACTACTATTTGTTATGTTCTGAGGAGCCGAAGATTTAGTCATGGGTGGTCGTGCTTGGTGGTAAAATTGGGGTTTGAGAGATTGAGGATGGCTTCAGTAATGGGGGTTGCCGTTAGATGGCATGGTGGTTCTGTTTCATGGTGATGACAATAATTGTTTTTAAGAGAAGAAGTTGATATTTAAAGGTGAGTTGATGATTGAAGGTAGCAACTATGAACTGGCAATGCTTGGAATGCCAGGTAATTGAAGATTGAGAAATAGTTATGGAGGCTATGATGCAGATGGCAATAATCGTAGTTGCTAAAGATGGTCATGCAGGAGGAAGAGATATGGCAACAGTAATAGAGAACCAGTAAGAGATGGCAGAATGATGATGAATATTTATTCATTGCTTCCACTAATCAAGAAAAGAGCATATATGCAGGAAGAGTAGAGTAAATTTTCTCAACTTATGCTAACCTAAGTTCGAACAGTGCTGCACATATTAGTAGGCACTTTGGCAATTTTTAGGTGAGCACTGTCACATTGTTTGCAATTGATTTTAATATTTATCTCCAGCCCCTACCACCTTAACATTCAAGCTTAGGGGTCCAGGTTAGATTTAGCTATTTGAAGGATTTTTGCATTGCTTTTGTATTTTTCATGCATGTATCTCCCTACCAAGCTGTTTGACTAATATGGTATTGCTTCCTATGTCAACTTGCTATAACAGCATGAAAGGAATGTGTCTTAAGAGTTGTAAGGCCATCTTCGTTCTCTTTCTTATGATAAATAGTACAGGAGAACCAGGGATCCGGATCTTCAGGTTTCTTTAGTGTAGCAGAGGCCACCTATTGTCGAGTCACAATGCTGCTCCATTTAGGTACACTTTTTTGTATAACCTAAAACTACAGACAAGGGCATACGCTAAAACAAATAATAAAAGAGGCACCCTTTTCCATTTAATCATTGTAAGCTGGTGCAATTCTACCAAAGAGACTCGAGTAACAATGTTTAGTACATGCTGAGTACATATGCCACCGCATTAGTTTCTTTTCATCATTTCTCAAACTTTGCCATAGTAGAACACTAAATTCTGTACCTAGATATCTCAGCAAAATTATAAAGGTATTGTTCCAACAGCATTTTACTCTTTCTTGCTATGCCACGTGCACCTATCTTCCACCGGTGCAATGAAAGTCTATGCAAATGTCGACCTCGATGAAGTGCATCAATTTAAGCAAATAATGGAGAGTACACCAGGCAAAAACTTTCAAATCTAGCAAGAACCAATGCCCAAAAACCCACCCTTTCTGAAATTAAAATGGCAAACATGTTGACAATCAACCAAGTATTAAATACCCAATTCAAGGAAGAAGAAGAGGTAAATTTTAGTTTTACAATCAATATATAATTTTCACTTCTCCTCATTCTTATGCATCTTATATATGTGCACTCACCTATACTCTTACTGGTAAAGGAAATAACATGTACCGTTGTGGAAAAAAATTGTTGCGGTGCTATCAGACAATGGATGGTTCTATTTTACATGCCTGAGGTGCTTCGAAGGCTTAAAATCAAACAAAAGCATTCTTCTCTGTGACAGTTGTGGTCCAATTTCTGGCCTTACAGTTCAACCGTAATGAATGTTCTCTATATAAAGTTATACTAACAAATTGAAGGTCAACATTTCAAATTCCAACCACACTCATCCAATTGCTATAATGCAGGTACAAAATTCAAATTCAAGTGAACAACATAACTGGGACTACTACATTTGTGATGTTCAACAAACAAGCAGGAAATAATGCTCCACATTCCTGTACAACAACTAATCACCTTGCAAAATGAGGTATGAATTAGACACAGAATAAATTTTCCTTCATAGTTATATTTGTAACAGAACTAAATCCCAATAATATTTTACTAGGTTGGCGCATTGTATGCAATACCTAATCCTTTAAAGAATATTATTGGTAAGACTAGGATATTTTAGATAAAAATTGTTTGTAAGCAAGTGAACGAAGGCTTTGAAGACTATGTAGTGAATAATTTATTTGAAAATGAAAATGCAATAAACAATGACAAAGCAGCTAAAAATGGAGAGGTATGCAAATATTAGCAAAAGTAATTTATACCTTTTTTCCATTACATACTAAGATTTAGTGCTTTCAATCAGGAGAGTGAAGAAAATGGTGGTGACTCACAAATCTCAAGCACTGAAAAAGTACAGAAGAAGCGTATCAAGAACAAACAAGCAAATTCTGAAGATGACGTGATTGATGAATTGCACAATGGTGATGCAAATGTACTCAACACCAAAACTCCAAAAAAAAAATAATGAAAGGCAGAAAAGAGCTCCGAAGGTAACCCATGGCAACACGAAGAAGAGATGCCTCCAAAAGATGCATGCATATGTTGACGGAATATGCAATGAATTACAAGATGAAGGCATAGATGTTGCACTAACCACATTCAGTGCCAAAAGTGAAAGGAAGAATAGAGCTAGAAAAGTAAGCTACGATGATTAGCAGTATCGATCCTGAATTAGTCTATATCTAAAATTTGGTGTTACAGATGTTTTGATATGATTCTTATAGAATACGTAGTGGATTAATTTATTCGAATCATTTACATACTTGAGTAATGTCAAATATAACGTTTAAGATGTTTAAATGAATAAGCTCATCTGCTTTTAGAATTCATTATCTTTCTTTCTCTTTTGAAATTTTAAATGGATATGATTGACAATAAATCTAAATTGCATCGCGTCCCGTGCATTTGCACGGGCACATTAGCTAGTTATATGATAGAAGTTTCTATCATATAATAAATATATAATAGACGAAGCATTGTGCATTGTCGAGGAGACACATAAGCCTTTTTAGGAGTTCTTTTCCCTTTTTACCCCTTTTAATTTTACGACACGTCATCGTATTTGTTTTGACATCACATTCCTTTTTCACTTCTACTTATTAGAAACACATGCACCATGGCTCTTTACTATTTATTATTAAAAATTTCGTAGGTATTATTGACATATTTTGACTAAACTATATAAGAGTAAAAAACCAACTATGTACCTTCTAAAACTCTACCTATTCATTAAACCAACATATTAGACCTCAATTTTGATCACTAACACCTCAAAAGTACTTTAAAAACAAAATAAAATCTCACAAGTATAAAATACGAAAATCATGTATGAAATCAAAGATAAATTAAATGGTGATTTTGTAAGAGTTTAATTGGCAAATTCATGCATATTTTTGCATTATTGATTTTGTGGGTGTACAAGGAGTGCAAAGAAGTGGGACGTGTCATTAGCAACTTCAAAGACCTGGAATGTTACCAGCTAATACAAGCCATTATTAATTTGATTGTCTTATGGATGCCAAGTTGGATAATGATTGTTTAGGTATTTGGGAGTGGGAACTAAGAAAAGTCCCCACTCCCAAATACCTAAAACTTCTAAACATAATAGACACCTTCTGCACCTTCCCGGGAGAAAACCCAGTTCTTCTTTTTTTTTTTTTTTTTTTTTGGTACCAAATATGACATTGTATTAAAATTAACGGATTACAACCATGTTCCCACCTTCTTCCAAATTACACAAAAGGTTGGATGAAGGTGGAACAAAGCCAAAAAGGTTGTGAACAAAAGCCTTCGCAGCAAGGTTATGAGCGGCCCGATTTCCTTCTCTTGGAGTGTGCATAATTTCCCAGCAAGGGATAAGATCTAAAAGAGTACGTAAATCATGGAAAATGCTGCTGCATCTCCATGGAGGGGTAGACAGATTGTCTTGAATGAGGCTAGTAATGTTCAGAGCATCACCTTCCAGAATAACATAATTCTTCTTGTATTCCACCGCTTTCCTAATGGCCATCAAGGCTGCCAGTGCCTCTGCTTCCTCAGCATTCTCTGTGTTTGCTTTCATTGTGTAACCAAATTCACATATACCACTATCATTCCGGCAAATCACAGCTAAACTAGCTTCAGAACCTCTGATTGCTGCGTCGAAATTGAGCTTGCTCCATCCCGAAGGGGGTGGTAACCAACCTCTAGCTTCAAATCTCAGGGGAATAAGTTTGTTGAAAGCTTCAACTACAGCTAGGGTCTCCTTGTTAATGGTTTCCGCCAAATACATCACGTTAATAGTAAAATTTTCATGAACAACCTTGTTACGATGGAACCAGACAAGATCCATGAGTGTGGCCGCAAAAATCGTGTATTCCATCTGGTTGGTTGCCGAGAGACCATGGCAGTCCAAAATGGCCAGCAGCCAGACACTTGGAGACGTCGATGCTGGAGGTGGTCTAAAACCCATTCGTGATCTCAGCCAAAGGATCCTTGACACGCTGCATTCAAAGAACAAGTGATACACTGTTTCTGGGAGGACACCACACAAGGGGCAAAAATTGCTAGGGACTGAGCTAAGCTGATCCGAAATTGGTTTGATTGGAAGAATGTTCCACGCAATCCTCCAAATAAGAATTTTGTGACGCTCACGAATTTTGGCTTTCCACAGTTTGTTCCAGAAAAAAGGAGGGAAAGAGCTATTTAGAGAAAATCTGAGTTTGTTTGCTTCCAAGTAAGCTGATTTGGTTGTGAATATTCCTGATCTATTTGGGGTCCAAGCTATGAAATCTTGGGTTGGAAGGGAAGGAAGCTGAATTTTCAGAATCAGGTTCACCAAATTCTTCTGTTATTGAGTCTGTAAGCCCTAAAGACTGACACAACTGTGCAAAACTATGATAGCTGCAGCACCAGTTTCGAGTATTCCTTATTGAAACTATTGGTTTGCATCAAAATACAACTATCGGTACAGAAAAATTTGTCTTTCATAAAAAATTCAAACTTTTATTTTGAGCCCACCGCATCCTTGACTTACAGTGAGGCCACTCTTAATTTCTTAGGACTAATACCATATTTATGTCATAAAAAAGCCTTTTTTACGTTTTTTAAGAAAATCTAAGGCTCTAAGGCAATATATATTATGCCAACTTCATAAAAAAACAAAGTCAATAGAATCGATACAAGCAAGAAAAATGATATAGTAATATTCGATTCATAAGGATACAAAAAATACTTATTATATTGCATTGTAATAATGCTTTTAGATGAGGATGCTGCCATAAAGTAAAATATGTACATTGATCGATACTAAAGAAACTTTAATACAATAGTAAATCCATATGTCAAATAAAAACTGAGTTATAAGGCTTTTAGAGATAAGTTGATATGCTAAACAATCTGCACTTTCAAAAAACATGAGTGACAAAATTATATAATGAAATAAGTGATATATCTCATAAGTTGGAGATTTTTTATACTATACTTAATAATAAACTAAATTATGAATTTTATCACCTAAAGTATTCTACGAGATAAGAACCAAAAATTTAAAGAGCAAAAGCTAAGGAAAGATAAAAAGTTTAAATAAGAAATAATGTAAAAACATGAGAGACAAAATTATATATTGAAATAAATGTTAAAGCTTACTAGGAGTTTATCATATCATATCATATAAATATATAATAGACGAAGCGTTGTGCGTCATTGAGGCGACACATAAGTTTTTTCTTATTATTCTTTTCCCTTTTTACCTAGATCATAGGAAGATGCTTACAACCTCTCATACAATGAAAATCAATGGTCATTGTATACTTTTAGTGGCACTTATTTAGTGACCTTAATTTTTTAAAAATTGTCAGTTACGGTGTCAACAAAAATGACACTAAGCATATTTATCGATCATTAACTTTTTTGTATAGAGGGTTGTAGGGATTTTCATGGGCGGTAAGTAAAAATAATTCATTATTTGAAATGAATTAAAATTACTCCACTTGCTTCCATTTCAGTTCAATGTCTATTTTTAGTTGATTATTTATGTCTGCACAATAAATTACTAATTGTATAGTTCTTACACATTTTTTAGGATTTTTTTTTCCAATACAAATGACTGTGACTGATTTTTAATTCATTTATGTTTTAATTCTTGAGTATATATAGGGTAATCTACAAAAAATAATGTTAAATATGTGATATTCTAACTTTACAAACTTTTACAATCACCTTAATATACTATAAGCTTAAAACTTAATAAACAATCCACAAATCAAAGATAAAGTATAAGAATATTGTAATCTTACGCCATTACCCATGTACCACAGTCTAGACAACTGTACAAATATTCACCGCCATATAATTGTTTAACCTCAAACATAAAAAAAAGGTTTTGTAAAATGATATGACTTTTTTATGATCATTCGAACAATAATTAACTGTCTAATATACACCTTTTTTTTCAAATTAATTATCTTAGAAAATATTCAAAATTAAATGGATGGTCAAAAAAGCGTCGAACAAGACCATGAAGTGAAGCAATTAAAATACAGATATTGCCACTACAACACTATAGTTTCTTTTTTCAGGATTATTCCTACATTTTAAAAGGTTGGTTGTCTGAAAGGAAGTAAAATAGCTCAAGTCACTTTCATTTTTGCTCTAAGATTTTCATGGCATGTTTTGAGTAGGTTTATTCAATCTAGACAATAATTTACTAAAAAAATTATTAGTACATTTTTGTACTTCCTTTTATAAATTTTAAATTTCATTGTAAAGGACTGAAGTAGATGTCTAATTTAATATATGATAAGGAGTTCTATCAAGAGTACTTATAACATAAAACTATTGATCAGTGATGATGAACCACATAACATGAAAAACTAAAAAAATGTCTCACACTTATGTAAATATAGTAAGCAAAATGAATAGCGTAAATATAATTTTGTGTATGAATTCTTGAAATATAACTTTTTCGTACAAAAACAAAACTACTACCTAAAATACTAAAGAATAAAGTAACTTTTTAATTTGATGTGAAATAATTGATTACTCATTGTATGATTCAGATTTTGAATACTTTATTTTGAACTTCTAAATCTTACTAATTCTTTAAGCACTATAGCATGCTTTACTATTTTGAAACCATTTCGGGATTATGCTTTCATTGAATTTTTCTTTAGTATGACACTGCTTATATGTGAAATGCATGAACGTGATATGTTTTGAATTCGATGGTTCACTTCAAGCGGATACGAATAAATAGTAATTTTCAAAACTATCAACATGATGCTTAAATATCCAACCTTAACTCTACAATAATATGTTAAAATTCAAACATACTCGTACCATTTAAACAGAATTCACCCGGGTCTTGCCCGGGTTACTGAACTAGATTCCTAACTTCGTTGGGTAGGGAGGGCTCTGTCCATGCAACCTTTTACTTTTTCTTAAGAAAATAAAGAGAAGAGATAAATGAAGACATAAAGAGAGAATTGACTGAATGTTTTCTGTGTGTCTTTACATTGAGAAGAGCATGTATTTATATACACAAGAAGAATCAATTAATCCCTAACTCTAAGCCATAAAACCCGTAATCCACTATCAGTGGGATATGATAAGCATAATTCATGTGATCCACTATCAGTGGGATATGATGCGCATAATTCGTGTGATCCAATTCCTTAACACTCCCCCTCAAGTTGGAGAGTGAATATCATGAAGTCCCAACTTGTTACGTAATGTCTCGAATTGATCTTTTCCCAATGCTTTTGTGAAGACATCTGCTAACTGAAAGCGGGTAGGCACATATGACGGTTTGATCATTCCAGCTTGTAGTTTTTCTCGAACAATGTGACAATCTATTTCAATGTGCTTTGTGCGCTCATGAAAAACAGGATTCGCTGCAATATGCAAAGCTGCTTGGTTGTCACAAAATAATTGTGTGGGAGCTACCTGTGGAACTCTTAGATCTTGTAGAATATAACGTAGCCATGTTAGCTCTAAACATGTATTTGCCATAGCTCGATATTCTGCTTCTGCTGATGATCTAGAAACATTAGCTTGTTTCTTGGATTTCCATGATACAAGAGAATTTCCACGGAAAATGCAATATCCCGTGACTGACCTCCTTGTGGTACGATAACCTCCCCAATCTGAATCACAAAAGGCTTTCAAAGCAAGATTGTTTGTGGAAGGAAATAGTAAACCTTGACCAGGATTACCTTTGATGTATTTAAGGATTCGTATGGCTGCATCCCAATGAGGTTTACGAGGCCCATGCATGAATTGGCTTAGTGTTCGAACATAATAGACTATGTCGGGCCTTGTGACGGTAAGATAAATCAGTCTGCCAACTAGTCTTCTATATTTAGTTTGATCACTCAGTAAAATTCCATCTGTAGGAGTGAGCTTCAAATTATGTTCCATTGGAATTTTGTCAGGACGTACACCTAGAAGTCCTGAATCTTGTAAAATATCGAGTGCATATTTTCTCTGAGACATGAAAATGCCTTTCTTTGAACGAGAGAATTCAATACCCAAAAAGTATTTTAAGTCTCCAAGATCTTTGATGCGGAAGCGTTTGAGAAGAAATTTTTTGAGACGTTCAATTTCTTGAAGATCATTTCCAGTGAGAAGTATATCGTCAACATAGATGAGGATCGCAGTGAATGAAGTACCTTTAGCTTTGGTGAAAAGAGAATAATCAGCCTTTGATTGTTGATAACCTGCCCTCTGAATAGTCTCTGAAAATGTGAGAAACCAATTTCTTGATGCTTGTTTGAGGCCATAAAGGGATTTGTGGAGCCGACATACAATGTTCTCCCCCTGTCGGCGAAGACCAGGTGGAGGTTCCATATACACTTCTTCTTTCAAGTCACCATGAAGAAAAGCATTTTGAACATCTAATTGGTAGGCGAACCAATGTCGAACAGAAATAATATTGAGAAGACAACGAAGTGTAGTTAGTTTCGCTGTAGGAGAAAATGTTTCCTGATAATCGATTCCCTCAACTTGAGTATATCCCTTTGCGACAAGGCGAGCCTTATAACGCTCAACTGTGCCATCAGATCTGTACTTGGTTTTATAAACCCATTTACAGCCAATAGGTTTATGACCATCAGGAAGTTGAACCAAACTCCAAGTCTTATTTTGTTGCAATGCTTCTAATTCTGCATTCATTGCTTGTTGCCAATGTGGATCAAGGATAGCCTGAGCATATGACTGAGGCTCGGTATGACCTGTAATGTTGGCTAAAAAGGTACAATGGGCAGAAGAGATACGAGAGTAGGAAAGAAAGTGAGAAAGAGGATAGCGAGTACCTGGCGTAGAACTTGGCACTGTGGAAGGATGATTGACTTGTGCTGACAGTATGTAGTCTCTATGCCATGCTGGAGGTTGCTTGGGCCGAAGGGATTGGCGCGGGGCAAGAGAGGAAGGAATGATAGAATCTGAAGAGGTTGAAATAAGTTCAGTGGATTGGGCTGGAGGCGAGGATGTAAGAGGCTGGATAGGATTGGGAGAAATATCCTCTGCGGCCGTTGGTTCAGCTAAGGGAGATTGTATGGAAGAGATAGATTCTTGTATGGTTGTTGGCTCAGTGGGTTGAAGTTGGGAAGATGGGATGTTTGTGGGTAAGGATGGTGAAGATTGCCAATTTTCCATGAAGTCGGGAGAAATATATGGCAATGTGGAAGTTGGATGTGTAGCTGACATGAAAGGAAAGATAGTTTCAGAAAATTTGACATCACGACTAACAAAAAATGTTTTAGTTGTCAAATCAAAAAGTTTGAAACCTTTTTGACCAGTAGGATACCCAACAAATAAGCAACGTTTGGCACGGGAATCAAATTTATATGTGGGATGAACAACAGTTGCGTAACACAGACAACCAAAGACTTTCAAGTGATCAAATGATGGTGGATGATTGTACAATAATTCAAAAGGTGACTTGGAAGATAACAATGGGGTTGGCAATCGGTTGATAAGATAGACAGCAGTCAATACACATTCTCCCCAAAAAGTAAGGGGCAAGTGAGATTGAAAGCGTAGTGCACGTGCTACAGTTAGAATATGGCGATACTTGCGTTCAACTACCCCATTTTGTTGTGGAGTTGAAACACAAGTGTGTTGATATTCAATACCATGAGAGTGAAAAAAATTTTGCATGGACAAGAATTCTTTACCATTATCTACTCTGATTGCTTTAACCGAGGCATGGAATTGAGTTTTAGCAAATGCAATAAAAGACTGTAAAAATTTTTGAGTTTCTGACTTGTAATGCATAAGAAATAACCATGTGCACCTTGTAAAATCATCCACAATTGTAAGAAAAAAACGAGCCCCTGAATGAGTGGGTACTTTGTGTGGACCCCATATATCACAATGCAACAAATCAAATGGAGCACGAGTTGATATAGTACTTGAAGGAAATGGAAGTCTGGTCTGTTTAGCCATAGGACAAACAACACAATTATTATCAAAACGAATATTATGAGAAGGCAATAATGGAGCAATTAATCTTAGACGAAATGGTGATGGATGTCCCAAACGCATGTGCCACAAATTTGAGGGTTGTGAAACTTGAAGAGAAACAGGTGCCTGTTGTATTGGGGACATGTAATAGAGACCACCACGCTGCTTACCCGAGCCAATCATCTTCCCCGTAGCCAAGTCCTGCAAAGCACAAAAGGAAGGAAACAAAATGGCACAACAATTTAAATCATTGGTGAGTTTGCTAACAGACATCAAATTTAAACGAAAAGAAGGAACACATAAAACGTTGTCTAATGTGATATTTGAGTTAAATGGTATGGTGCCAATGGAATTGATTGAGGCAGATGACCCCGTGGGGAAATTGACAGAGGGTATTGATGAGGAATTGATTTGAGTGAAAAGCGTAGGATCGGAAGTAATATGATCAGTAGCTCCGCTATCCAAAATCCAAGGCTTAGTAAATACAGAATTAATTAAAGCATTTTGAAAAAGAGACAGACCTGCAGCATTTGCATAAGCATCGCTATTACCAGGAGACTTATGATTTTGAGTCATCATAGACAAGGCATGAGCAAGTTGTTGAAGTTGATCTGTGGAAAGCCCGGGTGAACTATTGGTGTCTTGCGAATGGACCCCATGTGTAGATTGAGAAGAATCTGTTGTATTCGCAACATGAAATGCATTTCCTTGAAACCCACGTTGCCGCTGTTGTGAAGTGTTGTGTCGATTACCTTGGCCTCCTGTGTTGTTGGAAACCCATGTCCCATTTTTAAATTTGCATCTGTCCTCTGTATGACCTTTTCTATCACAATACTTACAATGAAATTTCAGAGTGCGACAACTTTCAATTGTATGACCTTCTCTATTGCAACTCGCAATTCTTGTCTTTAGATTTATTTGAAAAATTATTTCCACGTCTCTGAATTGCAGCCGCGATGGAAAAAATTTCAGTTGCTTCCGGTGTCATTTGTCGCTGTGTTTCCTCTTGAATAACAAGGGAATAAGCTTGTCGTACATTAGGCAGTGGCGACATCATGAGGATATTTGTACGTACAACATTGTAAGTGTCGTGGAGACCCATGAGGAATTGCATTAAACGGTCTTCTTCTCTTTGCTCATCATGTGCTTTCATCTGGTTACATGTGGGAAGTGCTCGATATGTATCTAACTCGTCCCAAAGGCCTTTGAGTTTCGTGAAATAAGTTGAGACAGACATGGTACCTTGTGAAAAGGAAGCCAATGATTTTTGAATCTGGTAGATAGCCGGCGCATTCTTTTGTGAAAACTGGTCCTTGAAATCTTCCCACACTTGATAGGCGGTCTTTGCATGAATGACTCCTTTGGCTAGATCCGGTTCTACCGAGTGAGTAAGCCATGATAAAATCATGCTGTTGCACTGGTTCCATAAAGCGTATTCTGTTGGCTGATCTTTTTCTGAAGGTTTCTCGATGGATCCATTGATGAAGCCAATTTTGTTTTTGGCTGTGAGAGCATGAATCATGGATTTACTCCAAGATGAATAATTGGCTCCATTTAATTTGATGGGTACGAGCAAGTGACCAGGATGATCTGAATGATGAATAAAATATGAATTTGATGGATCCATGCTGAAATTGATGTTGCTGGTGTTTGAAGGTTTGGAATGATTGAAGATTTGGAATGAAAACAAATACTTAGAAGGATGGCTCTGATACCATCTTAAGAAAATAAAGAGAAGAGATAAATAAAGACATAAAGAGAGAATTGACTGAATGTTTTCTGTGTGTCTTTACATTGAGAAGAGCATGTATTTATATACACAAGAAGAATCAATTAATCCCTAACTCTAAGCCATAAAACCCGTAATCCACTATCAGTGGGATATGATAAGCATAATTCATGTGATCCACTATCAGTGGGATATGATGCGCATAATTCGTGTGATCCAATTCCTTAACACTTTTCGAGCGAATCCATTCTTCCTTGTGCTACATTTGGCATACCAGATTCTGTACGATGCAAGTATTGATGATAAATAGAAGAGACTTGTTGTTGTGTTTCAATTGGGTGGGGGAAATTTGAACGGCAGTTACATTACCTGCGATGCATGTGCTTCGCTACTACCGTACTGAAAAAGTACAAGGATGTCAAAGGGAGTAATTTTTAGTTGACGGTTATTCAGCATACTAGCTAATGTGCCCGTGCAAATGCACGGGACGCAATGTAAATTGATTTTAGTGTTAATCATTTATTTTAATAGAGCCTATTTAGTTCAAATTAAAGTTTCAAAAGACAAAGAAAGATAATTAATCTCAAAGACAAATGAGTTAATTCATTTATACATCTTAAACGTAATAGTTGACATTACTCAAGTATGTAAGTTTCTCCCGTCAATTAGTCCACTGCATACTACGTAAGAATCATAGTAAAACTGAGAGAACATTTTAGCCCTAACTTTGGTTATAGACTATTGTATCGTCTAAAACTACTATGTACTAAGGGAAAATATGTATGACAAATTTCACCAACATGCTGTTTTTGAGATTCTTATTAATTATTTTGTGTACCAGAATCTAGTAAAGAATATTTGCATATTTTATAAGATAGGTCTAATTGCCTCTTTTGTGACGAAAGGATATGGGCTTAGCGAAAAAGGGTGTAGATTTAGTTTTACTTTTTCTCTTTCTTTTGGTGTAAAATATTGACAAATCCACATATATCCTAAAGTCACGCCTTATATATTATTTAATGAGTATTACATGTGCTTCTTAGATCGGTTCATGCCATTAAAAAGTTGTTCAAACCTCAAAACTACTGATAAAGAAAAAGACGTATGACAAATTTGACAAACATGCTGGTTTTGTAGTCCTTTTGTCCTCATTAATTTTTGTGTGGCAGAATCTAGTAAAAAATACTTGCATGTTTTATATAATGATAGGCCTATTTTCCTCTTTTGACAAAAGGGTGTAGGCTCAGAAAAAAAAAGGGTCTAAATTTAGTTTCACTTTTTCTTTCTTTTTGTGTAAAATATTGACAAATCCCCATATATCCTGTCACACCTTATATATTCCTCATGATAAGTACAATATTTCATGTGTTTTTTAGATCATATTGTTTAAACCTCAAAATTACTTCTAAGGGAAAAGATGCATGACAAATTTTACCAACATGCTGGTTTTGTAGTCCCTTTATCCTCATTATTTATTTAGAGTATTAAAATCTAGTAAAGAATATTTGCATATTTATATAACGATAGGCCTAATTGCCTCTTTAAGTGACAAAACGGTGTGAGCTTAATTAGCAAAAAAGGGTTTAGATTTAGTTCACCTTTTCTCTTTCTTTTTGTGTAAAATATTGCCAAATCCACATATAATCCTAGTCATACCTTATATATTCTTTCATGAGAAGTACAGTATTACATGTAGTTTTTAGATTAGTTCATACTATTAAGAAAGTGTTCAAACCTCTATGTGAACTTTTGACCAAGGAGAACTTTTTGATAATTGTACATGGGTACCAAAACATAATCGGATGAGAAGCTGCGCTAGTGAAAACATAAAGGGTTCCTAGTCCTAGGACATATTTTATAAAATATGCAAGTTTTTTCGAAGAACTAAACTTAGAATCGTCATTTGTTAATCTAATTTAGCATATTTCTAATTAGATTTTTCAACATTAATTTAAAGAAAAGCTGAGAACCAATAACAAAAAAATACATATAATAATTAACCTGAATGGCTAATACCTTCTTTGGGATGTATTTTTAAAACCATGTAGTCGATTTTTCATCAAATACTAATGTCCCATAAAATACTCCTTCACTGATGCTAGCTTATGATTTTATCGTGAGGAATCCTTGTGATATTTTTCTTTTTTCGCGTTGTAAAGTGTACATGAGAAAAATCTTACATAAGTAAGATTTACTTGGGAGTCATAATAACCACTATAAATTCTATTGCAATATTAATAACATCTTTCTGTCATTTATTCCTTTTTCATAGCATCTCATGCTTTTATGTAGCATCTGGGTTCGAAGGCCGAACTTCATCTATATACTATAATGGTTGAAAGGGAGTTTAAGCTTGAGCATGTCCTTTGGATATGACTCTTTTTTTAGCACATCTATCAAAAAAAATTTGTCGCCAAACATAACATTTTTAAAGTACACACTTTTGGTGATAGATACCTAGAGTAGTATATATTGCGAATTATAAACTCATAATTTTTTTAATCTTCCCTCCATAATTTTTTTTTTAATCTTCCCTCTACACTTCTTCACGAGATCCTCGAGGCCCGGCTCATAGATTGGGAGTTGCTCACTATTCCAAGCAGTGATCCGCGGCTTAGATATATCGACAACTGCTACTTCAACCGAGGGGCACTTATACGCTATCACACCCGTGACTGGCCCCCCAACATAGCCAGCTCCAAGACAACATATCTTCGCCATTACTACTTATTCTCCAATAGCCTCACCATTACTACGTATTCTCCAATAGCCTCACCATTACTATGTATTCTCCAATACCCTGACACAGTTATGCATGACAAAGATGAGAAGAAAAGAGCACTCCCTTCCCGGTAAGACACTGTTGGTAAGTATAATCTTTGTACTATATAGTTATGCTACAAATAACTTGATCAGGAAAAAGTACTCTCGATATATCATTACAAACACAGATTAGATAACTTTCAAATTATCCGATAATTCTTTTTTTAAAAAGTTTTCCAAAACTATCTTGAACTTTGGCGTGTCCTTGACGTTCATGAGCATTAAACATGGTAGCACACCTTATTTGTTGTTAGAAGGCTAACAATATCACTAAATTATATTTGCAAGAGACATGAGTGAAAAAGCATATAAAAGTTGGGAATAGAACCCACTGCTTAGCAAAAGTGTCTTATAATCACTAACTTAAAGAGAAAAAAGGTGCGTTAAAGTTTTTTATTAACACTAACCTGAAGAAAAATCCAAGAACAATGAGGCAAGCCACTCTCTGATTGAGGAAATACAACCCATTTTTTCTTGAGCGAGTACTCCAGAGTCTTGATAAGTGACATATAAAGAGGTATGTATGACGATGCAAAGATGGTGACCGGGAAGAATGGCATGTCCATTGTTCCTTGTTACGTATCAGCAAGATAAAGGTTGCTGCAAATGCCAACATTATCATTGAAACGAAGAAGATTAGAAAAGTGACACCTAGCATTAATTTCTGCGGAAGAGACTGTTTGAAGTCGTTTAACCGAAAGGGTGATGTGAGGATCGAAAGAAATGTTATCACAAATGTCAAGGCAAACGTGAGGGAAAGTACGTCCGCATAGTGAAAATGATAAAGAAAGTTTTATCAACAAGGATCGGATAACCAGTATTTTTGTTTGGACCTCCTGGTACTGTCTAGGCAGTAGAAAAGGCAACGGTGGCAATTAGCACAGCAATTGAACAATTTTCAGCAGTGCGCTTTAGCCATTCTTTGGCATTCTCACGAATTTGAGCATTACTATCTGCAAATAAATCTTCAGCAGTCTTTTTATTGCAGTTGAAGTGCTTAATGAAATGGGTGGTGGAGACTTTCTGGACACGCTGCATCAGGAGATATCATGTGTTCAGATGCGTTATAAAAAAAAAGCTTCCATAATCTGAGTCCTCCTTTGATAGTCAAACATTTTATATACAATCTTTTCTTGTGCTCGTCTTTTCTTGTGCTTAATTGCTTTATCACTCTTGCGTATCAAAGGTGTAATGCAGAAGGTCATGTAATTCTATGGAAACCTTTTTTGGAGGGGAGTCATATTGTAAAACATCCCAAAAAAGGAAAGGAGGAGTCACATAATGGGACGGAGGGAGTATCATGCCAGAAAAACACAATAAGGTGCTTGAAGCTTAATGCAATTTCTATGCTTTCATGCTATGAAATATGATGTGCGCGCATAAAAATTTGTGTTCATGTGGACGCAGTTGGAGTAATGAATCTACAGAATGCACCTCAAATAAAAGCAAATCCTCTTGCAATAGCTTAGCTGGGCTTCGCATAATAATTTGTGTCCACAATCTCTGTGCAGCCTGATTTAGTTACCAGACCCACTTTCATCACTTGTTGTAGCCTTTTTTCGTGAACCTTCATGATCCTGGCTCTGGAGATACCCTCCCATATTTGTGGGTCTTGGGCTTACTTTCATCCATTGCAGATTCAGTTGCCTCCCATGAGGTGTCTTTTCCATCAAGAACTCGCCCGGTTGCCGAGCTGATTCATATCTCTGCTTTTCTGCTGGAATAGCTTCCCACAAGGGTACTTTAAAGCCCGTATCAACTTAATTCCAAGAAAGAAAATTCACAATATTAGTCTAAATTGGAAGTGAAATAAATTGCAATTGGTGTCCTTGGTATGCACCAGTGATCATTTAAAATTTGAAGGAAATTTTCAGTCACGTTGAACGCGGAAGTTCATAAATGTTGCAATTGCAGCTAATTTAGGCGTCGAATCAAGGTTTTTAGGGTCCTTTTTGTTTAGAATGTGCAATTTCAAGATTGTTTAGAGGATTCATGTTATGGATATCGAACCACTTTTAACCAACTATTTCTATGTGGAGAAGTCTTAAGAGGAAAATTATGAGCCTGGGAAGAGGTACTTCAATGGGAGAGGAAGACTTTCAGTGTCACCGTGAATGGTTACCTTGTCTTCCTCTCCCTTTAGTAGAGCATCATAGAGCTTCCTTTTGAGCTCGTGTTTTGCATCATCAACTTTGGGAGCCATGGTAGTCGTAAGAATTTCAGGAGCAATTACATTAAAACAATCAATATATACTCTTCTAAGGCATAGTATGAATGGTTCCAAAAGAAAGAGAAAAATATAGTTTACCTTGCATGGTGGTCTGCCGTCATTGTGAAGATGGAGAGAGAGCGTGAAGATGGAGAGGAAGCAGGAGAAAGAAAGGATAGACCAAGGTTTTCTAGTTGATAAGATTGATTCATGAAGTTTTTGTCATTGATTAGGACACATAAAAGTATTCTAGTAGTGCAATCAATTTGATTTCTTAGTTGTTAAAAGAAGAGTCCAAGCAAACTGGGGGACTCTTAGGATGAAAGTTACGGCTGATTTGACAAAAGGAGAAGACTCAAAAAAGCTGATGTGTCGTAAATATGAGAGTTCAAAAATCCTATGTGTCGCAATTTTAAGCGAAGGCTTTAGCTTTTTATATATACTAGTCCGGTAATCCGAGCAAGGCCCGGGTCGATTATATTTTACGACTTATATATCCGTACGTTTGAGTCTCATTATTTCTGGGTGGAGTTAAAGTTGGATATTTAGGCGTTATGTCGATGATTTTTGAACTATGCTTTATTTGTATTCGCATGAAGCGAATTTAAATGTCGTTGCTAAAATCTTACTGCTACTACTACGACTCTCAACCACCATTGCTATCAAGACAACCATCATCACTGCTATCAATATCGTCATTGCTGCTATATTTACTACTTTATCGATATTATTACCACCACCACAACCATCACCATTGCATACCCTGCCATCGGTTATCATGCCTATAATCACCCCATTATCAACCACACCACTGCTATTATTACCATTGCCCCCTTCAGCTTCGCTACACCAACCACACAATGCTATCACATGTGTCAGCACTGTGTTGCTAGTAACAATAAAAAATCACTACCAGCACTATCTTGCTAGCATCAATAAAAAAAACTACTGCCACCACAACCATCACAATTGCCACTACCAGTGCAATTGCCACACAACTATGGGGAACAAAAACATGATTGGAGGAAGGAAATCCTAAAGAACTATTTATGATCTCCTAGTCCTAGGACTTAATATTCATGTTGGTCCAATCCTAATTTATAACATCATTGGTTTACCACTATTACACTATTATGTCGACCACCTTAATGCTACCACTGTCACTACAACCACCTCACCCACCATTGTTGTCACCACAACTATTGATTATATATCAATGTGATTACCGCCATAAACACCAAGTTGCTGTTATCACGACGACCACCACCACCAGTACTGTCCCTAACACCGCTTCTCGTACCTACCTCTAGAATTATCACTACCAAATGAGTCCAGTAAGCTTTACTTGTGCTGTTGGTAAGTGTAGATGTCTTAAGTGATCACTGAAGATAAGTTAGGAGCAAATAAAAAAAGGTATTATCCCTCCTCCAAAGTTATAGCTTGTATTTCTTTTTTTGATTGTCCTAAATTTACGGTAAAGCTTGGAAGGTAAGATTCCTAAAAAAAACATTCCTTTGGCAATTTCAGAGAGCAAATGAGCGACTCTCTCACCCTTCCAGAAAAGCACAAATGGTTAAGCAACAAAATTATATTCCAGTGAACCTGATCATTAGGAAAGATTTTTGTAACCTAATGTTTCCTTTTCATTCTTAATTTTATGATGTCAACTAAAGAATTTAAAAAAGCATATTTCTTTCCCTACTAAGAGATCTATGGGCTAATATGTCTGCATAATCCATTATTTATAAGGAAAATGTACTATGTCAGCACAATCCCAATATATCGATACACTTCTGTTATATTACTAAACTCATTTATACACAATTTGGCTAAAGATGTCTTTTAAATTTGTACTTAAACACACATCTTGCAAGCGGTAAAAATGCAATTGTTTAATCAGAAGTAAGGTGCATATATACAATGTTGGTGCAACAAATTAGAATTTAATCCCTATTGGTTTAAGTCTATGCCTAGAAGTATAATGAAAAATTAGAAACAACCTTAGGCTGGAAAGAGAAAACGACTACTACTTGTGAAGTTTTATCAATGTATACAACTATGCATACTTCCTGAACATATGACATTATCACCTCCTATTTACACAGTTTTTGGAACATCACGCCACTCTAAAGAAATACACAAAAAAGGAAAAAAAATTGGCCGCAATTAGAACCTAAATGTGGAGCACTATAATTATGTTATGAAGCATACTAAGTACTAACTACTTCAAAGTCAAACTAATGAGTTCAATATATATGTTCTTTTTGCTAAAATTGCAGAGGGGATCCTTATGGTGGAAAATGTACAGAAAAAGCATTAACCTAAACCAAAATTAAGACTCGTACTCAGGCATCGTACCAACAAAAACCAGAGAGAGAGAGAGAAGGATCTTAACAGTTTGAGCTATGCAGCTTTGTCAAGCTTGTAGTCCAGCATGCCTCTAATAGTCCATGCAAAAGCATAATCATGTATGAAAGAGAAGACTTATTACAGCATTCCACGGGGAAGCAGAAAGAAAGGTGGTCTGGCTAATTCTAGAGACTAAAATCTCTATCTACCAAAAAGGAGACTAAAATATGGATTCTGAGAATTGATACCCTTTTTCTATTTCTTAACTCAGTTTTCAATTTCAACCCAAGAGAGTTCATTAGTATGCTGCTGGGTCTTAGGATTAAATGCAAGTTTATATTTTACCATGAAAAGGCTCTTTTGACTCCCACCCCACCCCCCAAAACCCATATGTATACATGTAACTTGCACATATACTCCTACAAACGATCTATCATGTAAACTCCAACAACTAACCAGAGGTAATGAATTTTAACCATAATTTCAATCGAACCCCTCGCATTTGAAAAACAGCAAGCTCAATTCATGCTTGCAATAAGTGATCGCACTCCACCAAAAAAGAGAGTGGCATGGTTACCTGGTATAGAGACGGCGAGGGCGTGCGTGGCAGAGTTCGAGTGTGTGCTGTGAAGGAAGAGGAGTTTGACTTAAGGAGTCTTCTCTGCTTAGTAGAAGTCCAAGAGCTGCTTAGACGGAAGGAATCTTCTGGTTGGGAGAGTTCTAGAATAAGATGAGAGTCTCACAATGGAAGTTGGATGAAAGATGAATCCTATTTGGCAAGCAGAGATGAGCTCTGATGCGTGTGATGGTCAGTTAAAAGAGTTCCGTTTTAAAAGAAGAGTCTAGGAATGAAAGTTGAATCCCATTTGGCAAGCAACAATGAGTTCGATGAAGCATGTGATTTTAATAAATAGAAGTAAAAAAGGAACGTGATACCAAAACAAAGTGGATGACGTGTCGTATAAGTAAAAGTGGATGACGTGTCGCAAAATTAGAAGAGGTAAAAAGGAAAAAGAACACTATAAAAAGCTTATGTGTCGTCTCCACGACGCACAACGCTTCGTCTATTATATATTTATATGATATGATATGATATGATATGATATAGATTCTAGACACGGATATATGAATACAACAGAATATGCGTTCTAATCTATTATGCTTATTATTTATACAATTTGCAAGCTAATTATGAGGTTTTCTATGTAATTACTTCTATCTATACCATCACAAATCTTTGTTCTTTTGTCACTTATATGGTATCTTTAGCAGCAAGCAAAAATGAGAAAAACAATTTTTTTTTGTAATTGTCATGCCTTGATGTATGCACACTATCAGTTAGGGAATAAAGATCGAATCAAACCTATCATTTCTGTTCGCGAGAATCCAAGCCAATGTAGGAAACATCAATGGTTAATAACTAACAGCCTAGAGATTTACCAAGTATGATAACATGTTACTCTATATATATGAGTAGATTTTAGATATGGTCAAGGGGACTAAGATGATTTTCATGGTTTTTAGTGTTGGTAAGGCAACCTGAGGAGAATATGATGTCTAATTTCTTATAAAGTTGGTTAATATTAGTTTATTTTTTTGTCACATTTTGTTACATGACTTCGAATTACCTCATTAGTAATTAGATATCAAGCTAACTAGCATGGAACTACAAATAGAACATTTAGGTGGTAAAAGATAAGGTGCAAGTGTCAATTCTTTAGCTTCGCAAACAAAGTAGATGGTAATTATAAACCAAAAAAAAAATTGTGTCTAACATTCAGCCACTTATTGTCATATTTAATAAGATTTTTTTGTGTTGAAAAAACAAACTAACCTGTTATTAAAAAGAGACATGGTAATTAAATTCATCTATTGAGTATACACTTGCTTCGATGTGTGTAAATATTGGCAAAAGTGAATGCCATACAGTCTCTTATATTCTTCTAATACGCTCACACTTCACTATTGTTGCTAAAAGTTACGAAAGAATAGTAATGAAGTGATCGTTTTTTTATTTTTTACACCAGTTGTAATTTACATATAAAAAATGCTTGCTAATTATATTTTGATTTACTGCCCGCCTTCATCGATTAATTTTAGTGGATTAAGTAAGATCTTGGGTTCACAAAACGCACTAATATGGAGTGCTTAAATGAATGAGAATGATGACCTCTATTGATTAAAAGAAATGAGAAGGTAGAGTGAGGGCCTAAGTGTTGTATCAAATGATTACAACATTTGAAAAGTAAACCTATCGAGACCTCGATCAAACATTCTACCTTCGGTCTATAATATCAATTATGTTCTAGCTAATTTTCAGAAGAACATGATGTAAACTATGTTCCGAACACAATCAAGTTTTTTGAATCTCCGGAGACTAATTAACTATTCTACTTGGTTAGTACTTGTGTCATTAACTATTGATCTATTGCGACATATTTAATTACAGTGTGTCATATATGTCATTCTAGAATAATGAAAGAAGGCTTAGAAATTTAAGATATTTAAAATAGAATAGCATTTTTTCTATTCAGATTGCTAAAAGTAACTTTGGAGATGCTGGTTCGACTGCGACTAAGGATAATGAAGACTTCCCTTTCTTTCTTAAGTCCGAACTTGTGCAATCCACGATTTCTGACATGTACATGGTGATCGAGGAATTGTAAGGGATTGTTTTCTAAATTTCTTTCTCACACCCTTTAGCTTATTATGTTTTAGTAAGCTTTTTGGTGAGTTTGTGGTCTCATACGTACGCTAATCTTATAAGTTTAAGATGTTACACTTGATTTAGAACCAATTCTTTTTTAAATTAAATTACAAGAGGTAATTGAATTTGATTAGGGAATTAGTTCGGATTAGAATAAGTTTGGCGAATAAAGTAAATATAATATAAATGAGATCCAAGACAACTTCTAACTCAATTACAAACCATACAACTTTTAAAGCTAGCAAAACATGGAGGTAGACGTGGCATTGGCAATAAAGGTGCAATTGATGTTGTACATGTGAATGATACTATATTTTTGGTAATGGTGGTGTTTGTGGCATGAGGTGGTGGTCGTTGACTGCGATACTCTTATACAACAGAAGTGGCGGTAGTAGTGGTAATAATGGCGGCGACCGTAAACATGGTAGTAGCTATAATGGTTGGTAATGCAGGTTATTTATCAAAAAATGGTAGCACTAAGGTGTTGGTGCATTAGTATAAGATAGTGGGACAATTACTGTTGTAAACTCTAATTAGACATATGCTAAATCAGATTAACAAATGACGATTCTAGGTTTAGTTCCTCGAAAAAACCTGCATGTTTTATAAAATCTGCCCTAAGACTAGGAACTCTTAATGTTTTCACTAGCGGAGCTTCTCACCCGATTATCATAAAGTTCTCCTTCGTCAAAAGTTCACTTAGTGGTTTGAACACTTTCTTAATAGTATGAACTAATCTAAAAAGCACACATAATATTCTACATGAAAGAATATATAAGGTATGACTAGGATTATATGTGAATTTGTCAATATTTTACACAAACAAAGAAAAAGAGAAAAGGTGAACTAAATGCCCACACCGTTTTGTCACTTAAAAAGGCAATTAGGCCTATCGTTATATAAATATGCAAATATTCTTTACTAGATTTTGGTACTCTAAATAAATAATGAGGATAAAGGGACTACAAAACCAGCATGTTCGTTAAATTTGTCATGCATCTTTTCCTTTAAAAGTAGTTTTGAGGTTTAAACAATCAGATCTAAAAAGCACATGCAATATTGTACTTATCATGAGGAATATATAAGGTGTGACTGTGGGATATATGTGGATTTTTCAATACTTTACACAAAAAGAAAGAAAAAGTGAAACTAAATTTAGACCCTTTTTTGCTGAGCCTACACCCTTTTGTCACTAAAAGAGGCAAATAGGCCTATCGTTATATAAAATGTGCAAGTATTTTTTTTACTAGATTCTGGTTCACAAAACAATTAATGAGGACAAAAGGACTACATAACCAGCATGTTTGTGAAATTTGTGATACATCTTTTTCTTTAACAGTAGTTTTGAGGTTTGAACAACTTTTTAGTGGTACAAACCCGTCTAAGAAGCACATGTAATACTCATTAATATATATATATATATATATATATATATATATATATATATATATATATATATATAAGGCGTGACTATAGGATATATATGTGGATTTGCCAATATTTTACAGAAAAAGAAAGAGAAAAAGTAAAATTAAATCTACACCCTTTTTCGCTAAGCCCATATCCCTTCGTCACAAAAGAGGCAACTAGACCTATCTTATAAAATATGCAAATATTCTGTACTAGATTTTGGTACACAAAATAATTAATGAGAATCTCAAAAACAACATGTTAGTGAAATTTGTCATACATCTTTTCCCTTAGTAGTAGTTTTAGACTATACAATGGTCTATAACCGAAGTTAGGGCTAAAATGTTCTCTCAGATTTACTATGATTCTTACGTAGTAGGTAGTGGACTAATTGATAGGAGAAACTTACATACTTGAATAATGTCAACTATTAAGTTTAAGATGTATAAATGAATTAACTCATTTGTCTTTGAAATTAATTATCTTTCTTTATCTTTTGAAACTTTAATTTGAACTAAATAGGCTTTATTAAAATAAATGATCAACACTAAAATCAAATTACATTGCGTCCCGTGCATTTGCACGGGCACATTAGCATTTACGAAATAAAACTGTTATTTCTGTATTTTAAGAGTTAAATCATATTCAATTTGATTCTTTTTTATTTTGCATTTATTGGTTTATATGATTCCCAATTTAGAAGTTGATGTCACACAATTAAAATTAATTTCCTAAGTAAATTACATGTTGGTGTTTTAAAATATTTTTAAAAATTAAGTCATATTCATTTTGTATATTATTTTTGTAAATAGAAATGAAAGATCTTTATTTGTAAGTCATATACAAATATGATTCCCAATTTAAAATTTAAGGCCAATTTTGTGACACATCATCATGTTTATTTTCGAGTCTTTTTTCTTTTTTATCCATATTCATCAAAATTACATATGCATCATGATTATTTACTTAAAAATTCGTAGCTATTATTGTCATTATTTTAGTTTACCTTATATGAGTAAAAAAACAAATTCTACACCTTCTAAAACTTTACCTAATCAATATATTAGGACTTAAGTTTAACTAGTAACACCTCAAAAATACTTTAAGATAACCAAAAAAAAAAAGACTTAAAATATGAAGAAAAAAACGTAAAATATTTAAAAACTTAAGTCATATGACTTTGTAAACTAATTTTGAAAGATCTTAATTTGTGAGTTATTTATCTTTGATTTCATACGTGATTTGGTTCATATGATTCCCAATTTAGAATTTGAGGTCAATTTTGCGACACAACATCATGTTTGTATTTAAGTCCTTTTTCATTTTTATCCATATTTATCAAAATTATACATGTAGTGTGATTCTTTATTTTGATTTATTATTAGAAATTCGTAACTGTTATTGTCATAATTTCAGTTTACCTTGTATGGGTAGACAACCAATTTTACCAATTCTAAAACTCTACCTAATCAATGTATCAACATATTAGGACTTCATTTTGAGTATTAACACTTCAAAAAAACTTTATGACAGAAAAAAAAAACTCAAAAATATAAACAAATGTAAAATAGTTTTTTATAAAGTAAGTCATATCACTTTCTAAATTATATTCAAAAGATCTTTGTAAATGATTTATCTTTAATTTCATACATGATTTTGTATTTTACATTTTTTAGATTTTCATTTATTTTAAAAGTACTTTTTGAGGTGTTAGTAGTTAAGACTTCATGTGTTGGTATATTGAATAGGTAGAGTTTTAAAAGGTGCATAATTGATTTTCTATTCTTATAAAGTTTATATATGCCAATAATACCCACAAATTTTTCAATATTAAATTATAGGGGAGAGTCATGATGCATGTGTGACTTTAGTAAGCAGATGTTTTTAAAGTATTTTTGATGTATTAGTAGTGGAAATTCTGACCTTATATGTTAGTATATTAAATAGTTAGAATGTACAAACTTGATTTTCTATTCTTATAAAGTTTAGTAAAATTATACCGATAATACCTGCGAATTTTTTAATAATAAATTATAATAAAAATTCATGATGCACGTGTGACTTCAATAAGTATATGTTTTTAAAGCACTTTTGGGATGGTAGTAGTAAAAAATAATAGGAAAGAGTCATCATGCATGTGTGACCTTAATAAGAAGAGGTTTTTCAAGTACTTTGAGGTGTTAGTAGTGAAAATTAAGACCTTATATGTTAGTATAATGAATATGTAGAGTTCAAGAAGGTGCAAAATTGATTTTCTATTCTTATAATGTTTAGTGAAATTGCGCCAATAATACCTACGAATTTTTTAATAATAAATTATGGTAAGAGTCATGATGCATGGGTGATTTTAATAAGTAGAGATTTTTAAAATAATTTTGGGATGTTAGTAGTAGAAATTGAGACCTTATATGTTATTATATTGGATAGGTAGAGTTTTTGAAGGTGCATAATTGGTTTTCTACTCTTATAAAATTTAGTGAAATTATGCCAATAATACGTGCGAATTTAATAATAAATTATAGTAATGAGTCATGATGCATGTGTAACTTTAATAAGTAGAGATTTTTAAAGTATTTTTGAGGTGTTAGAAGTGAAAATTAAGATCTTATATGTAAGTATATTCAATAGGTAGAGTTTTAGAAGGTGTATAATTAGTTTTCTAGTCTTATAATGGTTAGTAAAATTATGCCAATAATACCTGCGAATTTTTTAAAAGTAAATTAAAGTAGAGAGTCATGGTACATGTGCATCTCTAATAAGTAGAAGTGAGAAAGCAATGTGATATCAAGAGAAAGAGTCATACTACACGTGCGTCTCTACTAAGTAGAAGTAAAAAAAAAATGAGATATCAAAATAAATCGGATGACGTGTCGCATAAGTAAAAGGCGATGACGTGTCGCAAAATTAGAAGGGGTAAAAAGGGAAAATAATGCTAAGAAAAGCTTATGTGTCGCCTCCAAAACGCACAACGCTTCGTATATTAATAGAAGAAGCGTTGTGTATTTTGGAGGCGACACATAAGCTTTTTTAGGAGTTCTTTTCCCTTTTTACCCCTTTTAATTATACGACACGTCATCTTTTTTCCATTTTGCGGCACGTCATCATCTTTGTTTTGGTGTTTCATTCCCCTTTTACTTCTATTTATTAAAGTCTCACATGCATCATGACTCTTTATTAATATAAAATTCGGAGATATTATTACTATAAATTTAGTTGACCTTATAAGAGTAAAAAACTAATTCTACACATTTTAAAACTCTACCTAATCAATGTATCAACAAAGTAGGGCTTAATTTTGATTATTAACACCTCAAAAATACTTTAAAATAACAAAAGAAAACACTCAAACATAAAGAAAACATTAATTACACGTCACCATGTTTGTTTGGTGTTCTATTCCTCCTTTACCTCTACTTATTAAAATCACACATGTATCATGACTCTTTAGCATAACTTATTATTAAAAATTACATGCCACCATATTTGTTTTGGTGTTCTATTCCTCCTTTACCTCTACTTATTAAAATCACACATGTATAATGATTCTGTAGTATAACTTATTATTAAAAATCCGGAGTCATTATTACCATAAATTTAGTAGACCTTTTAAGATTAAAAAATATCTTCTACACCGTCTAAAACTCTATCTAATTAATGCATCAACATATTAAGACTTGATTTTGACTATTAATACCTCAAAAATACTTTTTATGATAAAATAAACACTCAAACATAAAGAAACAATAAATTACACATCATCATGTTTGCTTTGTTGTTCCATTTCTCTTCTACCTCTACTTATTATAGTCACATATGCATCATGACTCTTTATTGTACCTTATTATTGAAAAATTCGGAGGTATAATTACCATAAATTTAGTTGACCTTATAAGAGTAGAAAATCAATTATACACCTTTTAAAACTCTACATAGTCAATATAACAACATAATAGAACTTGATTTTGATTGTGAACACCTCAAAAATACTTTAAATAACAGCATAAACACTTAAACATAAAGAAAACATAAGTTACCTATGGAAAAAAAAATTATAGGTCACAAATTTAAAACTTTATTTTCTTTATACAAAAGCAACATGTAAAAAGAATACGTGTTAATTGTTATAAATAATTTAAAAATACCAATTTGAGATTTTACTTCATTAGTTAATTCTAATTAAATCACATTGAACTTTAAGATACATAAGCTTTTATAAGTGTTCTTTTTTCGTTTTTACCCCTCTAACTTATGCGTAACATCAATTTATTTGTTTTAATGTCCTTTTTTTACACAATTTTAACTCTTTACTAAAATTTATTATTAAAATATTTGTGAACATTAATTACTGTCCCAATTGTTGTAAACCTTTTAAAACTAGAATTTGTTTTTTAAATTTTAAGTATATAACATTGAACTTTCAAACACATTAGCCTTTATAGTGTTTTTTCCTTTGTCTCCCTCTTACTTGCATGTCATCGTATTTATTTTGGTAATTTTCTTTTTTTTCCCTACTTATTAACTATGTATTATAATTTATTGTAAAAAAATTGGGGCTATTATTGGCCCAATTTTTGTAAAATTAGCAAACTAACTCTAAAGTTTTTAAAACACTGCCTAATTAATATAATTATATAGTAGGCCTTAATTTTGACTATTAATACCTCAAGTGCACTTTAAAATAACAAAATAATATCTCACAAATATAAAGTATGAAGACTACGTATCAAAAATAAAGATTAATACTTAACATATTTTTATATAAGCAATATAATGAAATGAATATGACTTCATTTTTAGATATCTTTGAAATGCTAAAATAACAGTTTATTTCACAAATTAATTTTAAGATAATAACTCAAAGTTAAAAGTAGAAATCATATACTCTTTTGAATGCCCAAAACAAAGAATCAAATATAATGCATTCTTAAATTGGTTACTTTAGAAAATCTTCAAAAAACAGATCAAAACAGCACCTCCAAAAATTATTGAACATGATCTTGAAGTGAAACAATTAAACAAAAGAATTGTCACTGTAATACTACGTTATTTCTTTTATAAGATTAATATTATCTTTTAAAGTGATGGTTATCTAAGAAATTTTTTGCCGCTACCTAAGTCATAGGAAGATGCCTACTGCCTCCAATACGGTGAAACTCAATGGTCATTCTATACTCTTAATGACACTTATTTAGTTGACTTTAAAAATGTACTTTTAAAAATTGTCAGTTATGGTATCAACAAAGATGGAACTAAGCATATTTATCGATCATTAACTGTTTTGTATAAAGGGTTGCAGGGATGTTCATGGGCAGTAGGTAAGAATAATTCATTTCTGAAATGAATTAAAATTACTCCACGTGCTTCCATTTCAGTACCAATGTCTATTTTTAGTTGCCTAATTACATCTACAAAATAAATTACTAATTTTATAGTTCATGCACCTTTTTGGGATTTTTCTTTTCCAATACAAATGACTGCAACCGTTTTTTAATTCATTATGTTAGCATTCATGTATATATACATGGTAATCTACAAAAAATAATGTTCAATATTTGATATTCTAACTTCACAAACTTCTATAATCACCTTAATATATTATAAGCTTAAAACTTAATGAGCAATATAAATCAAAGATGAAGTGTAAGAATTTTGTAACCTTACGCAATTATATCCCCATCTATAACAGTGTAGACAACTTTACGAATATTCACTGCAATATATAATTGTTTAGCCTCAAAATAAAAAATAAAAAAAAGAATGTGTAAAATGATATGACATTTTTATGATCATTTAGACAATAATTAACTGTACAATGCATACATATTTTCAAATTAATTGTCTTAGAGAGAATATTCAACATGAAATGAGTGATCGAAAAAGCGCCGAACATGACGATGAAGTAAAGTAATTAGAATACAGATATTGCCACTATAACACTATAGTTTCTCTTTTCAGGATTATTTCTACATTTTAAAAGGTTGGTTGTTTGAAAGGGAGTAAAATAGCTCCACTTACTTTCATTTTTTGCTAAGGTTTTCATGGGATGTTTTTTTAGTAGGTTTATTCAGTCTAGACAATAATTTACTAAACAAATTAGTTGTGCCTTTTTCGTACTTTCTTATATAAACTTTAAATTTCATTGTAGATGTCTAATTTAATATGATAAGGAGCTCTATCTGAGATACTTATAAAATAAAACAGTTGATCAATGGTGCGCTACATAACGTGAAAAACTAAAAAAAAAATGTCTCACACTTATATGGATATGGTAAGCAAAATAAATAACGTAAATATAATTTTGTGTATAAATTCTTGAAATTTAACTTTTTCGTACAAAAATAAAATTAGTACTTGAAATACCAAAGAAAAAAGTAACATTCTAATTTGAAGTGAGATAATTGATTACTCATTTTATGCTTCACTTATTGAATACTTTATTTTGAACTTCGAAATCTTAATAATTTATTAGCACTATAACATGCTTTACTATTATGAAACAATTTTAGAAATATGCTTTCAATGAATTTCTCTTGATTATGATATTGCTTATATCTGAAGGATATGTTTTGAATTCGATGGTTCACTTCAAGCGAATACGATTAAATCGTAATTTTCAAAACCATACTTAAATACCCGACCTTAACTCTATCAAAATATGTTAAAACTCAAACATACTCATAACTTTTAAATAGAACTCACCCGGGCCTTGCCCGGGTTACTGAGCTAGTAAATATATACTAGACGAAGCGTTGTGCGTCGTCGGGGCGACACATAAGCTTTTTTTGGTGCTCTTTTCCCAAACACGTCATCGTCTTTGTGAGAGTCCCCCGACTTAATTGGGCTCTTCAAGCAAATGAAGTGTTCAATTTTTCTTTACCTCTTAACATTGGTAAGTCCAACCTTATGACAACACTTCACAAAAGAAAATTTTATAAACTCCTTCCAGTGTTAGTCATCCATGTCCCCTAAAACTCTCTCTTCTTCCACGCTTATCATCAATCAACAGCTATAAGGAGAGACAACAACATATTTGTTCCAACCTTATGACAACACTTCACAAAAGAAAACCTTATAAACTCCTTCAAGTGTTAGTCATCCCACGCTTATCATTAATCAACAGCTATAAGGAGAGACAACAACATATTTGTAGGACATTGAATCATGATGGGTATGACAACTCTTTACCAATTTTTATTTTTTTTAAACTCCTAACAGTGTTGGTCGTCTATATCCCCTAAAACTCTATAATTCTTTCTTCCACGCTCACCACCAGCAATAGGGATATTCTTTTCTTCCACACTCATCATCAGCAATAGGGAGAGAGACAACATGTTTGTAGAATATTCAAGCTTGGTCAACCCCTGTTCATCTCCACCAATGTTAGATACATTTCAGTCACATACAACATACTATATCAATCAATCGCACATGAACCGGCCGTCGCTTCAGCCATATGTCAACATGTCTTTATTAGAACAAAGGAGGAACTGCAAAGATGCTAGAACACATCGTCATACTGTTCTTAAGAATAAGAGACGTAGACTAGAAAAAACATTAGAACAACACGCAGATCAACTTGCTTATAACTGCCAACAAATGTACTTTTCAAAGAGACCGCGCCAGCATGATCCAATTTTGGCCACTACAGGTCAGGTTTCATTGAGCGATGCTGAACTTGCCAGTAGACGACCTCCATGCACTTCAAAGATGTTGCCCTGTCAAGTTGAAACAAAAGAATATCAAAATCACGAAGTTTCAGGTACAAATTTTATCACTGTTGAAAGAAGTTAGTACCAATTGCCAGGTATATATCAATGTCGGTCTTTGCTTCAAATATTGTAAATTAGAAGCTGACCATTAGTGTTGTCAGACAGCCATTGATGCTTCTTCAACTATTTCTCGAAAAAAGATATGTTTGACTGATATACAACAAGTATCTCAACCGATGGGATATGGACTGGGGTGCACTATAAACTCAATTCAGCCATCTATGGGCACATATTTATTAGAAGAAAGGAAGAAGTACAAAGATGCAAGAACATACCGTCGCAGTGTTCTTAAGAATAAAAGACGTACATGTAGTCTAGAAAAGACTTTAGATGAACAAGGATCTCAAGTTACTATCAACCAACTGCAATATTGTTCAAAGAGGTCGCGTCAAGTCGAAAATGCACAGCATAATCCAATTGCAGCAGCTACAGGTATACTTTCATTGTTTGATGAAGGCAGTAATCATAATTCTATTTACTTCCACATTGCCACAAATGGAAACTGAAGCACATGATCTAACCATGACAACTGCAGGTGGAGGTTCATTGACCGAAAGATATTGTTCAAAGAGGCAGTGTCAACTGGAAAATGCACAACATCACCCAATTGTGGCAGCTACAGGTATGCTTTCATTGACTGATAAAGGCAATAGTCATAATTCCACATTGAGAACATCTGTTTATTAGCAACATGGGTCTTGCTCTAAGAGTTACTGGTTGTAATGCCCTGGATATTTCTGTTAGAAAACAGAGGTAGATGCTTCTACCATTCATGGGAAATGATTATGTTCAAGTTATATGCACACGTATGTCAGTCAATAGCATATGAACCAGCTTACATTAATGATTGGAAACATGTATATGTAGACATTTGTTTGTTATAACAAAGATGGAAATCTAAAAATGCAAGAAAACATCACTATAATGTTCAAAGCATAAGAGACATACAAGAAGTGTTTTCATCTATTCAATTCAGTTTTTTACGGAAGACATTTGTTTGTTAGAACAAAGGTGGAAGTCTAAAGATGCAAGAAGACATCGCTATAATGTTCTTAAGCATAAGAGACATACAGGTAGTGTTTTCGTCCATTCATTTCAATATTTTAATTCAGGTTACATGTTTCAACTTGAATAAAACTCTTACAATATTTAGGGAAACTACCATCCTATGAGTTACAATCAAGGCACATAAACCAAAGGTCTGCGCTAAATCAACAGCATAAGTTCGTGCAGATAGACACGACGGTAACATTCAAGCAAGTAATAAAGGTATGAATCTCCAGTCCATGGATAATAAGCCACATTTGTTTGAGAGCTTTATGGAAACCTATTCAATTATGCTAATTATGATGTTTCCATTCTATTGGTTTAAAATAGAGGCCAGCATAACTTCTGTCAGTGAATCATCAATACCTAATCGTACCGGTGTTGTCCAATTAGGTAATGCATCTTTTTCTTTTTCTCTTTGGTTTTTTAATGGGCAATTGAGGAGATTGGTTCGGGATGGTTGCAAAAACCATGTGGCAATGACAATTTGTTCACCCTCTCAAATCTTTCTATTGGTATCCAATCATGCTATGATGATAATGAAAGTTAATCAACTTACTTGAACCATGCACATGCAGGTTATGTAATCGAGCCAAAGGCATTTGGACCGCCAAACAAAATATGCACGTATTGTAATGCAATTGTCTGGCAGGAGGAGAGGTCAGTCAAATCAAGAAATACTTCATTCCCTAAGTTTTCTATATGCTGTGGAAATGGGAAAGTGAAGTTACCTTTATTCCAAGAAACACCTCAAGAGCTGGATGAATTACTAGATTACAACGGCGATCAGAAGTTTCATGAATCAATTCGCGCTTACAATTCCATATTTTCGTTCACTTCAATTGGAGGGAAAGTCGACAATTCTATCAATGACTGAAAAGGACCATATATCTTCAAAATTAGTGGACAAAATCATCACAAAATTGGGTCATTGTTGCCTCTTGAAGGACAACAACCGAAGTTCTCGCAATTATATATGTACGATGGTGAAAATGAATTGTCAAACCGGATGGGTGTGTTCTCAGCATCAGGAGGTTCAAAGGATATTGATAGTACTGTTGTTGAAACACTTATGCGTGTGTTTGATGTCAACAATGAATTAGTTAAGTCTTTTCGTACTGCTAGGCAACGCTTTCGCCAATGTGATTACAATTCTGCTCAACTACGACTGTTTGAGTGTCGTACTAGCGATGGACGGGAGACTAATATCCCAAACCCTTACGAGGTAGCTGCACTCATTGTTGCAGATGATTTCTACAACCCTAGGGATGTAGTGGTTGATAATGTTACTGGGGGATTAAAACGAATCAGCCCTTTACATCCAAGTTTTATGTCAATGCAGTATCCTATACTGTTTCCTTTTGGCGAGGACGGTTATCGAAAGAATATCTTTCACATGGATGTTGTCAATGTCAGTCCATCAAAGAGAAATACCATGTCGATGCGAGAGTATTATGCCTTTAGACTACAGTACAGAGCAAACGAAGGGCATACGTTGCTTAAAGGAGGTAGACTTTTCCAACAGTTTGTGGTTGATGCATATACAAGTATTGAACATGGTCGCTTAGCTTGGGTACGCAATAATCAATAAAAAAATTAGGGCTGATCTTTATACCAATATCAGGGATGCTGTTTTGAAGGGAGATATATGCCCAAACAAAGTTGGTAAGCGTTTGGTGTTGCCAGCTTCTTTCACAGGTGGGCCGCGCTATATGCTACAAAACTATCAAGATGCTCTTGCACTGTGCCGGAAATATGGTCATCCTGACCTCTTCCTTACATTCACATGCAATTCAAAGTGGCCAGAAATACAATCTTTCCTAGACTTCATTCCCGGTCAAAAGCCCGAGGATCGACCGGATATTGTGTCCAGAGTTTTTCAAATAAAATTGGGTGAGTTGATGGATGATCTTAGGAATGGAAAAATATTTGGAGAGGTTATGGCAGGTATATCTTAAATCTTCTCTTTTAAAGGTGATTTTCTGTCGAAGTTTTTTTATAAATCCTCAAAACTTTTATGTGGCAGTTGTTTATACTATCGAATTCCAAAAAAGGGGCCTTCCCCATGCACACATTTTGATATGGATCTCAGAAAACAACAAATGTCATAATCCATCCGAAATAGACTGTATCATATCAGCAGAATTCCAGATAAAGATGAAGATCCAATTGGCTACAAAACAGTGGTCAAGTTTATGATGCATGGACCATGCAGCGGCGCGAACACAAACAATTCATGTATGAAAGATGGGAAATGCATGAAAAACTTTCCGAAAGACTTCTGCTCAGAAACATATGTTGATCATAACGGTTTCCAGTATAGAAGAGACATGACGACGGAACGACAGTGGAAACGGAGCTACAAGTTATAATGTTGTTATGTGCGTACAACATTTCTTTAGTCAAGATTTTTTTGTAACGTCAATTTAGTGGCCTGACCTTTTGTCTTAATGTATTTTTCAGGTATGTTGTCCCATTTAATCGCAATCTAATAGTCAAGTTTCAAGCGCACATCAATATCGAGTGGTGCAACAGAGCAAAGTCCATCAAGTACTTATTTAAATATATCACGAAAGGACCGGATAAAGCTACCATAGTGATAGAACATGATGGCCCTGACATGGGAGAAAGCATCAGAATTATAGATGAGGTTAAACAATACCTGGAGTGCCGTTATTTATCGGGTTCTGAAGCTTGCTGGAGAATCTTTGAATTTCCAATTCATTTCAGGGATCCTGTTGTCCAACGGCTCTTTTACCATCTGGAAAATGACAGTCAATCACTTTTAGAGAATCGGAGTCTCTGCCGAGAGTTTTAAAAAGAACAGATCCAAACAGCACAATGTTTGTGCAATGGATGAAGGCAAATGATAAGTACGAGTTGCTAAGAATCTAACTTATAGTCAATTTCCAGAGTACTTCGTGTGGGATAGAGATGCACTAGAATGGATTCCAAGAAAACGTAAGAATTGCATTGGCCGCATGGTTTATGTGCATCCCACATCCGGTGAGCTTTTCTATCTAAGAATGTTGCTTAGTGTTGTTAGGGGGCCAACGTGTTATGAAGAGTTGAGAACTATCAATGGTGTAGTTTACAAGTTCGAAATGTCCTTTCATTTCGAACTTATTAAAAGTACCTTTTTAAAGTCACTAAATAAGTGTCACTAAGAGTATACAATGACCATTGAGTTTCACTGTATGGGAGGCTATCTTCCTATGACCTAGGTAGCGGCCAAAAATTCTTAGATAACCATCACTTTAAAAGATAATATTAATCTTATAAAAGAAATAGCGTAGCATTATAGTGACAATTCTTTTGTTTAATTGTTTCCCTTCAAGATCATGTTCAATAATTTTTGGAGGTGCCGTTTGGATATGTTTTTGAAGATTTTCTGAAGGAACCAATTTAAGAATGCATTATATTTGATTCTTTGTTTTGGGCATTCAAAAGAGTATATGATTTCTACTTTAGACTTTGAGTTATTATATTAAAATTAATTTGTGAAATAAATTGTTATTTTAGCATTTTAAATATATCTAAAAATTAAGTCATATTCGTTTCTTATATTGATAATATAAAATTACGTTAATTATTAATCTTTATTTTTGGTACGTAGTCTTCATACTTTATATTTATGAGATATTATTTTGTTATTTTACAGTGCACTTAAGGTATTAACAGTAAAAATTAAGGCATAATATATAAGTATATTCATTAGGCAGTGTTTTAAAAACTTTAGAGTTAGTTTGTTAATTTTAAAAGGTTTATGAAAATTGGGCCAATAATAGCCACAATTTTTTAACAATAAATTATATTACTTAGTTAATAAGTAGGCTAAAAAAAGAAAATGACCAAAATAAATACGATGACAGGCAAGTAAGAGGGAGATAAAGGAAAACAAATACTAAAAAGGCTAATGTATTTGAAAGTTCAATGTTATATACTTAATATTTTAAAATTATTTTTCTAGTTTTAAAAGGTTTAAAACAATTGGGACAATAATGTTCACAAATATTTTAATAATAAATTTTAGTAAAGAGTTAAAGTTGTGTAAAAAAAAGGACATTAAAACAAATAAAATGATGTTACGCATAAGTTAGAGGGGTAAAAAAGAAAAAGAACACTTGTAAAAGCTTATGTATCTTAAAGTTCAATGTAATATAATTAGAATTAACTAGTGAAGTAAAATCTCAAATTGGTATTTTTAAATTATTTATAACAATTAACACAATATCTTTTTACATATTGCTTTTGTATAAAGAAAAGAAAGCTTTAAATTTGTGACCTATAATTTTTTTTCATAGGTAACTTATATTTTCTTTATGTTTAAGTGTTTATGTTGTTATTTAAAGTATTTTTGAGGTGCTAATAGTCAAAATCAAGTTTCATTATGTTGATATATTGACTATGTAGAGTTTTAAAATGCGTATAATTGATTTTCTAATCTTATAAGGTCAACTGAGTTTATGGTAATCATACCTCAAAATTTTTCAATAATAAGCTACAGTAAATAGTCATAATGCATATGTGACTATAATAAGTAGGGTAGAAGAGAAATGGAATACCAAAGCAAACATGATGACATGTAATTTATTCTTTCTTTATATTTGAGTGTTTATTTTGTTATAAAAAGTGTTTTTGAGGTATTAATATTCAAAATCAAGTCTTAATATGTTGATGCATTAATTAGGTAGAGTTTTAGAATGTGTGGAAGATATTTTTTACTGTTATAAGGTCTACTAAATTTATGCTAATAATGACTCCGAATTTTTAATAGTAAGTTATACTAAAGAATCATTATGCATGTGTAACTTTAATAAGTAGAGGTAAAGGAGGAATAGAACACCAAAACACGTGTAATTTTTAATAATAAATTATGCTAAAGAGTCATGATACATGTGTGACTTTAATAAGTAGAGGTAAAAGAGGACTATAACACCAAACAAACATGGTGATGTGTAATTAATGTTTTCTTTATGTTTGAGTGTTTATTTTTTTATTTAAAGTGTTTTTGAGGTGCTAATAATCAAAATTAAGTCCTACTTTGTTCATACATTGATTAGGTAGAGTTTTAAAATGTGTAGAATTGGTTTTTTTACAGGTCCACTAAATTTATAGTAATAATACTCCGAATTTTTTATTAATAAAGAGTCATGATGCATGTGAGACTTTAATAAATAGAGGTAAAAGAGGAATGAAACGTCAAAACAAAGATGATAACGTGTCACAAAATGGAAAAAAGATGAGGTGTCGCATAATTAAAAGGGGTAAAAAGGGAAAAGAATTCCTAAAAAAGCTTATGTGTCTCCTCGACAATGCACAACGCTTCGTCTATTATATATGTATATGATATGATATGATATATGATATGATATGATATATAGATCCGATGAGCCTTCTTTAGAAAACGGCTCGGAATTTGTCTTCAAACAACTGGCGTCATGGCTATCGAATTAACGGATCCTAGGAAGTATAGATCTCTAATGGTGTGGGTTGAAATCCCCTCACGTAAATTAATTGTCCTAAAACCTAACAGTTTATGCTTTTGGATCAAGTTAGGCGACAATCATACGTGAGCCTTCCATTATAAATATTGTGCCTCACCGTTGTCTTGTAAGGTCGTGCATTCCGATAAAAATGTACGAATAGTGTGGTGTTCGAATAATTCATTTTCCCTCAAAAGTTGTCTAGCAGTTGGAATCAGTGGCTTAAACTTTAGAGCGACTTAAAGCTGTTTGGTTCATGTTCTTGACCCACTTGGCTGGGTTGAGAAGTGCGTTACATGACTTACCTCCGTTCCTAACGTTCAATTAGAGATGTAAATTGTGTAGGTGCTTCAGAGTTGAGCTAAGTTGCTTGAAATGTTGTGGCGAACACTAAAAAGAGGCTCAAGTGCCATTAGAAGTAGCTTGACTGCTTCTAATTTTACGCGAACAATCTCAAAATTTTTGCCTAACTTCGGAAAATCTTTAATACAACTCTAGTGGTTTAAAATGCTTTATACAACTTTGGTTAACCTTATTATGACCACTTTTACTAATAACTGATCGGATTGTACCAAAATGTGCAACGATGTATCCTACCACCGTCTCTAGTAATATCATCCATGAGTTAGCAAAATCATTTTTGCTTTGAATATTCACTACCTCTTGTCAATTGGTGGTAACATTTGGTAATTCGTTATTAAGTTTCGGCCATTTGGTGGTATACACCGTTCAATATACTAGCTAAGGGACCCGTGCAATGCACGAGACGTTCTCTAATTTCTTAAATATTGTCTAATATTTATTTCTATAGATATTTTACAACCGTTAATTTTCCTAACTTTTTATAGATATTTTATAACTGTTAATTTTCCTAACTGTTTATAACTGTTATTGTTTGAACTGCACGCAAGAAATTTACTATATAGAAGATTGCCTTTGAATAGAACTTTTGAAAAATTAGCATTATAAAAGCATACCTTAGCAACAAAGGTAGAATGCATGATTTAATGTGATCAGTTTTTACTCACAAATAAGATGTGAACGTTACAATTAAAAGAAAACCGTCTTATAGATTTAGGATGCCTTTTCATTAACGTTTCGCGACGACATATGTCAACAATCTCGTACTACTATTTAACTGAATTTAAACTGTTTGGTTTAATATTTGGAGCTTTGTAGATATAATCGCTAGTATGTATCAATGATATATCCGGAACCAATATGATTAAAAAAAGCCAGTTATTTGTACCATCACTTCCCCTTTTTTTTGTGAGTTTAATCTAGTAAAGAATGTTATAACTTATTTACTGGTGGTGTATATGAACCTCAATCTTCCTATAAGCATAAATGTCAAATTCACTCACTTTTTTTCTTCACGAGAAACTCTTTATGTGTGTTATTTGTCCCGTGCATAATGAAAAAGAAAAATAACATTAAAAGTGTTTCTATCTATACATAACTTATTAAAGTTTTACTAACATGACTTAATGAAAATACCATTAGAATATTAGATTACTGTAGCCAGGGGCTAGAAAGTGGTTAACCACAAACATCGTCTTGCCTAATTAACGAAACTTTAAAGAATCAAAATGTGGGACCAAAATCAAAATTGAAAGATAAAAGTCATTCTAGGGAAAAAAAATTACTGCTTCTAGTTTTGGATATAGTTTATGTACCTTCAAGTTACTGGTAGAACTAACTTAAAATCATTATGTTTTTATTTAAGTTCATCGCTTGTCTACATAAGATTCTTAGCGTAATCCGTCCAAGAATACTACACTAACACTACCTCCAAATACCTTAATTAGCGCTATCATTGCCATTACAAATGCAGTTACCTTCACCATAGTCATAACTTTTGCTCGTCAGTGCATTTTCATGTTTTTATCATCAGCTTTTTTAGGTTCATCACTTGTTCAATTCAGATTTAGATCATAACTTATCAATCAGTACTATTACAATAACTCTAACAACAACCGTCACTATTGCACTACCACCATTTAGTTATGACTATTACCACCACAAGCATCAGCACACTACATGCCAAAACCTCTACAACTACATGTTGTCACTACATAATTCAAATCACACTACCAACACTCCAATTCTACCACAACAATTATCACTATTGTAATTAGCAGGTGTGATCACTCGCATAATTGCATATATTACCACACTCACACTTTCACATCTAGTACCGACATTTCAGTTATACCATTACCACCCTGGGGCCACCCAGACTTCTCCTTTTTTGTAGTTGTTTATTAAGGGTAAATGATTCTTATAACTAATGTATCTTTTCGTCTCTTTTATTCTACAAACTTATTCTCAGCTTGTCACAAATTATTCTTCAATCGATTTTAATTTTTCTTTTGGATCCAATGTAATTGGTTCTGAATATTTTGTTAATATTGTGCGTAAAATGTTAGATTTTAAGAAGATTGGTGCAAAAGACGAAAGTTACAATAAAGCTTATGGAGAAATAAGATTTCTTTAAAAAGGAAAAATAAAACACCAAAACAAATAGGATGATGTTTTGCATAACTAAAAGATCGAGATAAAAACGAAAATATACGCTATGAAAAGCTTACCTTTTAATTTGAAAAGATTAATCATTAATTTCATACATGATTGTCATTGTTTACATTTGCGAGATTTTATTTTATTTGTTTTAAGTGTTTTTAAGAAGTTAGTAGTCCAAAATAAAGCCTTTTTGGATTATGTAGAGCTTTAAAAGAAGTAGACTACAAAAGTCGGGCCAATGATCATACTAAAGAATTAGTAAGTAGAGTATGATTTTCGTATTTTACATTTTTGAGATTTTATATTGTTATTTTAAAGTATTTTTGAGGTTTTAATAATCAAAATTAAGGCACAATGTATAAGTATATTGATTAGGTAGAGTTTTAGAAGGTGTGTAATTAGTTTCTTAGCTTTATAAAGTTTAAAAATATTGCATAAATTATACATACGAATTTTTTAATAATAAATTAAAGTAAAAAGTTAAATAGAGTAGGAAAAGAAAAGAATACCAAAACAAATAGGATTCTTGAATCTTGGACTGTAAATAAAGAGACCAACTAAGTTAGGGGATTACCACATGCAAAGTTGAAGTAGGTAGAGTTTTAGAAGGCGTATAATTAGTTTCTTAGTTTTATAAAGTTTAAAAATATTACATAAATTATACCTACGAATTTTTAATAATAAATTATAGTAAAGAGTTAAATAGAAAAGTCGGGCCAATGATCGTACTAAAGAATTAGTGAGTAGGGTATGATTTTCATATTTTATATTTTTGAGATTTTATATTGTTATTTTAAAGTACTTTTGAGGTTTTAATAATTAAAATTAAGGCCTAATGTATAAGTATATTGATTAGGTAGAGTTTTAAAAGGTGTATAATTAGTTTCTTAGTTTTATAAAGTTTTAAAATATTGCATAAATTATACCTACGAATTTTTTAATAATAGATTATAGTAAAGAGTTAAATAGAGTAGAAAAAGAAAAGAATACCAAAACAAATAGGATTCTTGAATTTTATATATCATATTCAAAAGAGTTGGACTCTAAATAAAGAGACCAACTGAGTTAGGGGACTACCACATGCAAAGTTGAAGCTTACGTGTCAGAAAGAGAAGGCTCTTAAAAAGTCCTACTTGTCGCAAAGATAGAGTTCCAAAAATCCTACGTGTCGCAATTTTAAGCGAAGGCTTCAGCTTTTTATATATATATAGATATGATTGATTGTTGGTGTACTTGGCACTTGGTCATTTCTGATCTAGACGTTCCAAAATAAAATTGTAACTGTTCATCAAGTGCCCTGAACCGGAAACATCAAATCTTCTCATTTGATCGTTTTAAGAGCAGCGTTGGAGCACTTCACCTTGTATATGGCTACTAAATTCTTGACCACAAGAAGTGGAAAGGTTAACGCAACCTGCAGACAGGGAAAAGAGGAACCTCGAAGGAAAGACACCCAGAATGGTATTCATCGAGACACACGAAGAGTTGGTTAGGGAAGCTGAAAAATGGATGAAAGACACTGCCAAGTCTTACACAATCGCCGCATCACTCGTGTTGATGGTCGTATTTGCAGCTGCTATTACCATTCCGGGAGGGAACAACAGCGTCAATGGCCTGCCAAGATATTCTAAGGAGAAAGCGTACGACGTTTTCGTCATATCAAATGCACTTGCTCTTTTCTCGTCAATTTCTTGCGTGCTTATATTTCTATCCGTCTTCACTTCACGCTACTCGGAAAATGATTTTCTTTACGGCCTGCCCAATAGAATGATTGGCGGTCTGCTCACCCTATTCATCTCCATTGTATCCACGATGATCGCCTCTACCATCGCAATCTATCTTGTATTTGGAGACAAAAGTGTGTGGGCTCTTATTCTTGCGGCGGGTTCGGCATGTCTTCTGGTTACTTTATTTGCCTCCTTTCACTTTTCTCTTCTTTTCGATATGATTAGATCAACCTACTTTCCCGGCCTCTTCCGCAAGCGAACTGATCGTATCCTTTTCTAGATCAGCGTGGGCAATGTCAAGTTTGTATCCAAAAACTGGTGGTAACAAGAGAGTTTCCCTATTCATCTTTCCACTCGTCTTATGTGTTCGGTTGCCATTTCTAGGAACAGTAGCTAAGGACAACATTTGGCTGTAATGGCTTTTGTAATGACTTTGTAATATGTTTTGTCATGTCAAACAGTAATTGTAATATGCTTAAGGTTTTAAAACATCGCAGACTTCACAAAGGTTATCTGCTATACAAACTAGAGTATCCTGTAATACATTTTTCTCTTCAAAAAACGATTTCCGAACATTTTTTTTTCTTTTCCAAATATGCTCTTGGTGAAAATAGAAGTGGGAAGGGGTTCTGTCACTAGCTACGAAAGGTCACTTATACATACATAAATATTATTTTCTCTTATTTCTCCTTTCAAAGAATATGGTTTATGGTTACTAATTACTAATGATCCCGTGCAAATCTATGGATTGGGATGTAATGTGATATTACCTCTCACTCATATGCTTTAGCAAAGTGAAACATATTTTTATTCAAAAAAAAAAAAGGGAGACAGAGAGTGAGTTCCGAGGCAATACTTGGCATCACCTAAAGTCTATAAGTTTGTCAAATAAATTAGTCCATTACTAAAAGCATAAGCATCGTCATGATGGTTGTTTAAAAAGTTGAGAATCTTTTAGCTCGAGTTTTGGAGCAATAATAATCTAATAATGTTCAACTGTTAATGTTGCACGTTTTTTGGTCACCTACAATTACTATCAAGGAAAAAAAATGTATCATAGTTATCATAAGATTGTTCAAATATTAATATTGCACCTTTTTTGTCAAGTGCATGGATTGTGTTTCTCTATGTTAAACCATCAGAAGCTATACATAGAGGATGTAGTGAAACTACCATTGCGTAGAGGGGGTAGTCCAAGGATACGTAAGAGGAAGTTTCTAATTATGCTATATGGGTACAAAAATAGGACCGAATGTTCAGCATTTTCTAGAGAAATTTAAGAGTCTAGTCCTAGGCTAGAATTTATGAAACCCTCCAAGTTTTGTCAAAGACTAAACCTAGAATCGCCAACGCGTAATCAGTCGTTTCTCCATCTTGGTTCCGTACATCATTGCATCAGGAGAGTGAGATAGACTACGCAGTGGATTTCATTGCTCGTGTAACGCATACATGCAGTCCTTTATGTCAAAGACTTGGAATTAGTAAAACGATAATGTACATGCTCTCACAAATTAGCAACAGTAAAAAAAATCTTTGTATACAAAATTAAAAAAACACTGTTATAGATCTCGCATGACCACTTAGTAACACCCACAATATTCAGAACCAAAAGCAATGAGTCAGTAACTATGAGTAGATTTTTTTTCAAGTTGACTCGACTCAATACTACCCAACACCTAGCGACGGAAGGTATTCCGTCGCTAAAAAGGTCTTTAAGCGACGGAAGATCCCGTCGTTAAAAGTCCGTCGTTTAATACTATTACCGACGAAAGCCACCGTCGGTAAAAGTATTTGGAGACGGACTTTTAGCGACGGCATTACCATCGCTAAATATTTTTTAGAAAATTAGTACTTTTTGAGATTTTTTTTAAATTATTTAAACGACGGAATAAAACCGTCGCTAAAAATTCCGTCGATAAAAGTCTTTATAATAAGATATTCACCAACGGATTTTTAGCGACGGTGTCATTCCGTCGCTAAAGATCCTCGATTTAAAACCACATCTGGTTTCTTTCTCTCTCCCCGTTTCTCTCTCTGAAATTCTTCTCTCACCCACCCACCGCTGTTCTCACCTCCGGCGACCCTTCTCTACGGCAACCCAGCTCCGGCGACACCCCCGTCCCTCACCCGACGCCGCGCCACCAAGCCTTGCACTGCCGTCGTGCCACAAAGCCCTCCACGTACTGTCGCCGTGCCACGAAACCCACCATTGCCGCCGCACCACCAACGCCGCCACCGTCGTACCCACCTCGAGATTTGTATGTCAATTGCCCTAAATTAATCTTGTTGTTTATTTCTCAAAGTTGATTATCAAGCATTTGGCCATAATCACACTTCTGCTTGTATTAGCTCTTAAGAATTTCAATGTACGTACATAAAACATTCGAAATTGTCTTCTCTGCCATGTATAATCTGAATTTGTTGTTAATTTGGACGTTTGGCCATTATTTTGTCTTCTGAATTTGTTGATTATGAAGCATTTGGCCATAATCTGAATTTGTTGTTAATTTGTCTTCATTGCCATGTATAATCAGAATTTGTTGAATTTGTTGAAATAATTGAACCCCCTAATTGAACCCTAAATTGAATGCCCCAAATCAACCGAACCCTAAATTGAATCAATAGAACCCCCTAGTTGAACCCTATATTGAAGTAATTAAACCCTAAATTGAATGCCCTAATCGAATCGAACCCTAAATTAAACTAATTGAATCCCTAATTGAACCCTGAATTGAAAGCCATAATTCAACCGAACCCTAAAATTGAACTAATTGAACCCTAAATTGAATGCCCCAAATCAACCGAACCGTAAATTGAACTAATAGAACCCCCTAATTGAACCCTAATTAAATTGAAATAATATTACCATAATTAAATCATAATGCCCTAATCGAATCGAACCCTAAATTAAACTAATTGAACCCTAAATTGAATGCCCTGATCCAACCGAACCCTAAATTAAAATAATTGAACCTCCTAATTGAACCCTAAATTGAATACCCCAAATCAACCAAACCCTAAATTGAATCAATAGAACCCCCTGATTGAACGAAATTGAAGTAATTGAACCCTAATTAAACCTTAAATTGAATGCCCAAATCGAATCGAACCATAAATTAACCTAATTGAACCCTAAATTGAATGTCATAATCCAACCGAACCCTAAATTGAATTAATTGAACCCTAAATTGAATGCCCCAAATCAACCGAACCCTAAATTGAATCAATAGAACCCCCTAATTGAACCTTAAATTGAAGTAATTGAACCACAATTAAATCCTAAATTGAATGCCCTAATCGAATCGAACCCTAAATTAAACTAATTGAACCCTAAATTGAATGCCCTGATCCAACCGAACCCTAAATTAAAATAATTGAACCCCCCTAATTGAACCTTAAATTGAATGTCCCAAATCAACCGACCCCTAAATTAAATCAATACAACCCCCTAATTGAACCCTAAATTGAAGTAATTGAACCCTAATTAAATCCTAAATTGAATGCCCTAATCGAATCGAACTCTAAATTAAACTAATTGAACCCTAGATTGAATGCCATAATCCAACCGAATCCTAAATTGAACTAATTGAACCCTAAATTGAATGTCACAAATCAACCGAACCCTAAATTGAAGTAATTGAACCCTAAATTGAATGTCCTAATCAAACCGAACCCTAAATTAAACTAATTGAATGCCTAATACAATCGAACCCTAAATTGAAATAATTCAAGCGCATCGGATATGTGCATTTTGAACAATTTTTTCCCATTTGAACATTGATTATTTGTTTGATAATTTTAGGTTGTTAATTCTGCATTTGAGAATTGTGATTATGGATCTGTGATTTTAGATTGTTAATTGATGATTTTAGGTTATTAGCTGTGCATTTGAAATAATTGTCCTTATTAATTGATGATTTTAGGTTGTTAATTGATGATTTTAGATTGTTAATTGTGCATTGAGCATTTGACATATTGAGATTATTGACGGAGGATGGGACCCAATTGGATTGAATGTGTGATTTTTGTTAATTTTTATTGCATTGAGCATTTTAGAATTGAGAAATGAAATTGTTGACGGAGAATGGGACCCAATTGGATTGAGATACATGTTAGTTAGCGCAGACACGGACACCACGTCTGATCAAGAGTGTCCGCCATTTAAAAAAAAATTAACGTATGCCGATGTGTCTGGAGGTGCGTGTCGGTGGGCGTCGGACACGTGTCCGAGGGCGTCGGACACGTGTCCGGAGGGGTCAGACACGTGTCTGGAGGTGTCGGACACGTATCGGATACCATATCGACACCCTATATTAGGTGTCGGAATTGAGATTGTTGACGGAGGATGGGACCCAATTGGATTGAGATACCTGTTAGTTAGTGCAGACACGGACACCACGTCTGATCGATGCTGTCCGACATTTAAAAAACAAATTAACGTATGCTGATGTGTCGGTGGGCGTCGGACACGTGTCCGAGGGCATCAGACAAGTGTCCAGAGGCGTCGGACACGTGTCGGTATGTGTCGGACACGTGTCCTGAGGTGTCAGACACGTATCAAACACCATATCGACACCCTATATGAGGTGTCAGAATTAAGGTTGTTGACGGAGGATGGGACCCAATTGGATTGAGATACCTGTTAGTTAGCGCAGACACAGACACCACGTCTGATCGACGGTGTCCGACATTTAAAAAACAAATTAACGTATGAACCCAATTATTCGCATATTGATTATAGTTAGCCTAATTAGTATTAATTAGCCCTAACATAACCCAATTAAGCCTAATTAGCCCTAATTAGGACTAATCAGCACTACTCGGCACAATTAAACCTAATTAGGACTAAATAACCCTAATTAGTCCTAATCAACCCTAATTAGCTATAATTATCTGAAACTAGCTCTCATTAACATTAATTAGCCCTAACATAAGCCAATTAAACCCTCATTAACATTAATTAGCCCTAACACCCTATATGATGTGACAGAGTCTACTGATGAAGAGGATGAATTAGAAGATGAAGAGGACGACGAGTCGCACGAAGAAGAGGGCGACGAGGAAAGTGATGAAGATGATTCGCAAACTGAAAATGATTGACTTGTAATGTTGTAACATCACGGGAAAAATGTAGTAACATTTTAGAACTTGGTGTTTATTGATGTGTTTTTGCACATCCGTTCATATATATATATATATATATATATATATATATATATATATAGTGCCGATGATAATTTCTACCAAATTATTGTTTTTAACGTGTTAATGTCTTTGTAATTTATCTATATGAAGTCAGATATGGATAGGATACGGGCTATTCGTGGCCAGGCTGGACGCCAAGCTACTTCATCCCCGGTGGGTCCCACCTCGTCATTGCCTACTGATGACGAGGCACGAAGTGATCGCGGATAGTAGATGGGGCCCCAGCTCCAGCCCCAGCCCCAGCCGACGCAGATTCATCCCACACGCGCGTGCATTCTCCATCTTTCGTGGGTTCTACCTCAGGTATAGTTTATAACGGTGTTTAGTACATTTTCGCTAGCCTTATATTTAAAGTATATTTGAACTGTATTAATGTCTGTGTTTTGTAGGATCTCGACGAGGCCGTGGTCCGACAAGCGGGGTACGCATCGACTCCCAGCGTAAACAGAGAGTTACGCTCACGCATGAGGGCTTGTAAGTACTAAAAATATCACCTCATGCCTTATATTTAAAATTTTGGGGTGTTAATTTATATTTGAACTGTATTAATTTATTTATTTACTTCTTTGGCAGGATCCTGGAGAATCAGGGGAGGACGAAGATCGGCATTCTTGTGAATGGCCGATTCTTCGAGCTACGCCTATACTGGAAGGACTGGGATGCCGCTGCGAGGGAGGCCCTATGGGAGGAGTGGCTGGTACGGTGAAGTATTTTTTTCAACGTTAGTAAATGTTTAATTACAGTTTGTTTTCTGGTCATAATTTGTGTTATTGAATGCCTTACAGGAGGGGTTTACGTTTGACACGCCTCAGCAGCAGGCACTGGGGCAGTAGGCCTTCTTTGCCTACATGAGCAAGAATTACCGCCGATGGCTCCACGACGCACGGGACCGGGCGAAGAAGCTACTGCCCGAGGGTGCCCCGATGACGGAGATGACGAGATATCCCCCACATTGGATATCTCGCCGTGTATGGGAGGAGATGATAGATCGGTGGGCTGCGGATCCAGGCTGGGATGCCAATAGTAAGAGTGGGGCCGAGAACAGATAGAACAGAGATCCAACGCACACGGGGGGGTCGGTGCTACACAACATCGTCCGACACATGAACGCAGTCGAGCACCCGGATCTAGAGGAGGATGAGGTCATAGCTCTGACCTATAGTCAGACGCACGTGCGGAAGAAGGACGAGGCGCACCGGGCGGGCGACTATATTTCAGATATTGCCCGGCGGATCGATGTGAGTCAATTTATTTAAGTTGTTAATGTTTTGTCTTTTTATCCTCAATGTCCGTTTCGATAATTAATGCCCTAACATATCGTTAAACTGCTGTTTTTGCAGGCCTCGTATGAACAGCTAAGGGGGTCCGAGCAGCAGTCCGGACAGCCATCAGCGTCCACTAGTACGACTGCGAGTACTGGGAGGTTGAAGCGATGGCTGGATACGCCGGAGGTCGTGAATCGGCCGAAAGGCCGTATACGCGGCCTCCTAGCACGACTGCTCGTGCCGTGATAGGAGCATCCTCACCCCTTGTTGCCCCTCCAAAGACACCAGCTCCTCAGCGTCAGTTGGACGACGAGGAGATCCAGCGCATTGCTACAGTGGTGGTGAGGATGATCAGAGAGCAGGGCACTGCTGGACATGCCGAGCCTGCCCCGGATTAGCAGGACCTAGACCCAGGACTCGGCAACCCCTGATAAGCCCCTTCCCGTGCCCGTTCCTAGCTCCCCCCCTGCCCCCCGCGCCCGGCTTGTACTCTTCTCCCATCCCCTAACCGGCTGTATCCGGTTCCTGGCTTGTACATATGAGTCTTTTTTATAATAAACATTTTTTATGATTGATTATATATATTTCTTTCTGTATTGATTATTGCGCGTTGTTGTTGAGAAATGAAAATTGTATTACAGGTCTGGGTAATTGAAAAATAAAAAAAAATTTAAAAAAAATTTGACTTTTGGCGACAGATTAATTGCGTCGCTAAAAGTATTCCTACAAGCAGTTAATTAGCGACGGAATATTCCGTCACTAAAAAGCTTATTTAGCGACGAAAAATTCCGCCGATAATTTGACAAAAAAGAAAATAAATTAAAATTCTAAAAATATAATTAGCGACGGATCGTCTGTCGCTAATTAAAAATAAATCCGTAGCAAAAAATTACATATTTAGCGACGGATTTCAAAATTCTGTCGCTAAACTATTAGTGACGGGCTTTTATACAAGAGACTTTTAGCGACGGTAAATCCGTCGCTAATTGTTTTAGCGACAGAATATAGGCTTTTAGCGACGGATTTTTCCGTCGCTAAAAGCCTTTTTCTTGTAGTGGGATAAGCTAGCTGCATGCGGATCCAGGTAAGGGATTCTATCTAAACCCTGGGTAAGGACTTTCGTCCGAACCCTTATTTTGATAACTCATACTCATAAGTACTCATTTGATCTATTTATGGCTAATGCCGAACTCTGAATTATGTACTGATATCAGCATGTTATTGCCCAGAAAACTCCAATGTTGAACCTGAATCGATTATTTGGAAATCTTGTGATGCTTGCCTAAATTGCATGCGGAGCAAATTTGATAATTATTTGTATCCGTTCTTCCAAATTGTTATGCCTAAATCCGATAACTATTCGCAATCGATTTACTGTTTATTTGTGATTTTCTTCTGGAATTTCGAATCATGACTTTTTCGGTATGTTACGGTTATTAAAATCCGATCTGATTCTGGTGTTTGAGCTTATTTTAGCGCTCATTGATATTGTTGATCTTTCTGTGTTGACCTGGGTTTCCGTTTTGTGGGATGGCATAATAAGACTTGTCCAAATCCGGCAAGAAACGCAGGCTAGTACCCAAGTGGACTAGTAATTATTTTGGTTCATCATGCATGTGTACACTCTGTTAGCTTACCGGAATGGCATTGCAATCGCCCAGGATTAACGTTGATTTTTTTATTTTCTCTGTTCTGTATATTTTCGTGATTGCTACTGAAATGACTAGAAAGTATTCTCTGAAATAATTTGTGCTCGTGTTGAAATCTTTTTGAGAAATCTTCAGTGTATTTTGGAAAGAACTGTCTCAGATGATCTGTGTACGTTTTGAAATACTTTGGAAAACCATCACCGTATTTTGGAATGATGGCTTTGAAGTTGACTTTTTATTGATCGTTCTGGAACCCATCCTAAGTATTATTGTTTATTTGGATATCTATTTCTGATGAATTTTGATCCTTTTGGAAATCATTGAGTTTTTTGACCGTCTGAAGTATCTTGGAAATCTTCGTCAGTTGGATTCTTGGAATCGTTTTCTAATTCTTTTGTTGGTCTTTGTACAACTTTACTGAGCTCTTAAAAGCTCACCCTTCATTTGATTCCCTTCTGCAGGCGATGATAAGTTGCAGCAAGTTTGGGGAATGGGTTAGAGTATGTGTGAGGTTCCGGTAAGCCCGCCACTACAGTGATTTGAGACCCTTGCGTGGGTCGGGACTGTCACTTTGTTTTATAAGGACTCGAGTTAGAAAGAACCTAGGTTTTAATAGACCAAGTTTAAGCAGTTCTGTAAGCTTGAATTTGAAGATTTTGAGTTGGTATCGGATTAAATGTTTTGAAGTATGAGTTAATGAACAAGTTTGATGTGATCCGATAGGTTCATTACCCGAGAGTTCGGGGTGGCGGAGCTCCGGATTTTCGGGGGCGTGACACGTATGGTCCCGCCACTTGACTACAGCTTCCCTTTTTTCCAAATCAGAGCTTTCACTCCAAAAGTACTTCTACCCCCACCCACCCCCTCCGGTGGCCACTACCACCCCACCCACCCAAAGCCCACTTCAATTTCCCTCCAATTTCAGACGGTCCTTTTCCCTAAAACACCTGGACTCCTTCAAGCTCGTCCACACAGCAACTGTACACACCATTGTCTAGTCCCTCCATACCCCTCACCAACCCCATCACGCCCTAACCACCACTGCCTTCTCAGATTCTCCACCCCCCTCCCGCAGTACCTACGTCCCAACACCCCCTCAAGACACTGCCATACCCATGTAAATGAATCCACAAACACCGACCGAAAGAATATATGGTATAATGCATGTCGCCGTGAAGATTGTAATTTGCAGCTCCGACGTTTGTGGTCATCGTATTGCCCTTCTCCCTTCTCTCTTTGACTGACCTACGGAAGCTTCAACATCACCTGTCTAAAGGACCCCATCTAAAGCTTCAACAACGCCCGTCTAAAGGTTTATCAAACTTTTGTAAGAGAGTAACGTTTGTTTCGGAGTAATTTTACTGTATGTTTTTTAAATTGTACATTTTTTTGACAAAAGTCATACAGTTGGTACTTTGGCACTACAATTGGACTTATAGAAAAAATGGGCATGCAATGATAACTGCATATATGTTGAATTTCATTGTAGTTTTACTCGCATCTTTTTGTCAAATTTTAGCCTTATGCAGTATGGTCACTGGCTTTATGCAGTTTATCAGTGTTGAATGAATGTTCGAACAACATAGTTAGTTGGAAAGGCATTGCATATTTTTCTGGTATTTGAAGTTAAATCACTTTTTAGGTGGTTCGGGATTAATGATTTTGACGATTTAGGATCTTTCTCTTTAAGTTCTTTTCCTATTTCATTGATTTAGCTGTCGTAAATGTTGGATACTAAAGATGAAAATAGTATCTTTTCCTATTTCCAAGATTATATAATATTTAGTTATTTACTTAACGATGAAAACATTATTTAGAGAGCCAATTCATTTGTTTCTCTCCTTCTTCCAGGATCAAACATTTGTATAGTGAAAGTGAAGGTCTAAAGCCGATTAGGTTGATCGAAGTTTTGTTGGTAAAGTGAATTTCTTGGCCAAGATAATTGTTTGCTTTAGATTTGGATTTAATGGGATTTGTTACGATAAAGTTCTATTGTTTATATTTGATATTGTATATGGGAACTTTGTGAAAATGTTTGTTATCAGCCGCTTGTAATTGTTAGTGATTATGGTGGTTTATGATTTTACTGCATCGTCCCTATCATTTGGATATAGCATTTGAATATGATATTTGCTTGTGAAAATAATGCTCTCAAATCTTGTATGTACGTGTATTTACAGTTGCCATTATTTTCAGTATTGCGCTCAAAGATGGTGCCATGTGAGACATCTTGCACAAGGAAAAGACATGTCAATGCTTTCATGAGATTTATGTAAGTTCTTTATAACACATGTAATTATGTTGAGTGTCTGACCTTGGTTTGGATGTAATGTCCTCAGGGCTGAAACAAAGCAGGGACTGCAACAGTCCCATTCGAATCGATACATGACTATGAGTGAGGTGATTGAAAATGTTTGAACACTTTTCTCAAGGAACTTATTTGGTAACCGCTCTATACACCAACTAAAATGAATATCTTCATTTTAGGTTTCACAGCTTGCATTGCAAATGTGGAAAGACCTAAGCGAGGAAGACAAATGACTTGTCGTGTGCGAAACACGAATGACTTGTTGCTTGAATCAATAGAACACGCTTCACAGACCTCGGCCACGAACTAATCATATAAAGTTGTTTCATCCACAAATAATAGCTGGTTGTTTCCTCCCTCTATCACAATACAACCAACAACTTTGTGTTGGTCATGCACCCAGTGGCAATAGCAATATAACTCCTTCATGCTTCCCATGTAGCAACTGCACATATCAAATTATCAACGAACATGCCTTACATTACACTATGACATGTCTTGTTCATGCATATTCATATTGTAAAGTGAAATGCTTTTGTACATATAGTACATATAAAGGTAAAAAAAAAAACAAAACAAAGCCAAGCAGTTTGAATGATCATAGAATATAAACTAATATCTATAGGCCCCATACGGAATGCAAAACGGTTACTTAAACAACCAACATGGTGCCATTCATGCTGGCAAGTTTTCTTTGCCAAATGCTAGTAACCATTGGCCCATAATTCGTGTGCCAATAGATCTGTTTGGTTGCACAAAGACTGTTAAGGTTCATCACCAATTGAATGTCATTATTGAGGAAGAAAATTTGGAAAAGATCAAGTGAAATGCATGTATGGAATAACCACATGGTCAACTCACTTGAGACCTGGTCCATAGGAAGTCAATAAGCATGCATGTTTGTTGCTATTGTTAAGGGATATTACTTTTCTTTAGGAGTTTGTTACTTCTGCTTAGGAAATTAATTTATTTTTTTAAACCATCTAAATATGAGCCTTTGGCTCTCCTTGTTATTTTTTAAATTATTCTTGTGTATCTCAGTTGTTCAGTTAAACCAAAGTTGTTACAATCTAGTATCAGAGCCACGTTTGAATATTTCTCTTATAAAACAAGAGTGTGTTTGATTATGGCTTACTCATTTGAGATGGAGTTTGCTATTTCTATCGGTGGAGTTGAAAAACTGACTCGCACTAACTACAATGACCGGAAGTCTTGCTTTGAGTTATACCTCCAAGGGCAAGATTTGTGGAATGTCGTCAATGAAGCTGATATCACTCCACCAAATGCTACACCCAAATCTACTGAGGGAATGAGGAAGTGAAAATCAAGGCTGGAAAAACCTTCTTTGTATTCGAGGCTACCACACGGAAGGACCAGGTTGATCACATCTGTGATGCAAAATATCCTAAAGGCTTGGGATGCATTCTTTGTTCTCCAAAAAGAATGGAGCTCGACTACAAATGCTGGAAAAATGAGACCAAGTCATTAAACCAAGGTACTCTTTGACTATCTCAAGTTACTTCATGAAAGTTAAAATGATTTCTCATGAGAAATCAACTATAATCCAAAAACATAAAGATCTATAATAAAATCAAGTCTTAGCAACATAGCAACGCATAGAGCTTCAAAGATGGACAACTACCTAGACCAGAATTAGACGTGGCAACAACATAGCAACAATCCTCCAAGCTTCCAATTAAGGGTGCGCACGGGACTAACTACGCTATCATGGACCTAAACAATTACAGTATAGGTTCTAAACGATGACTATGGCCTTTGGAAATTTCACTACTAGAAGGAATCACTTTCTAATCTTGTGACTTGTAGAAGACCGAGATGGAACTGGAAAATCGTTAGATTCCAAAACCTCGAACATGTCACCTTTTGCTTGCACAATCATGCCTAAAACTTGTATATTTCGCACTTAATCGTTCAAGAATAACTATGGCTAATCATGAAGATCCTTGAGTTTAAAACCCATCATTTTTGTATTGATGAGGGATATGTTTTGAGGCCAAGGAATATCATATGATATATGCATTGACCCTAGATCTTAAGGATGATCTCAATGATGACCTGAAGATACAGAGAAACTTGTTACGTTAGGTCGTTCACGTAAACAAATGTTGTACGCCTCAACTAATCCATCACAATGACTTCACACATCACTTAAGATCTTTTCATTCTTAACCTTTATCTCATCTTTGGTAATCTCGATCCGCACCCTGCGCCGTAATAGTAGAATGCTGGAAGTATAAACACCTCTAAAGATTTTGTTGCAATGCATAATCACCAAATGCACCCCAGAACATAATAGCAATATCGACAAAATAGTATTGACGATAATTAAAACCTACTAAGATTGTTACAACGGGGTATCTATATCGTTTACTTTCACCCTCTCTGTCATTGTCTCTCTCTCTCTCTGCATTTTCTCCAGGCCATTGATCCAAAGGGCAGTGGGAGTTTTCTCATCAAACTGCAAGTGTTAGACCATATTCCCACGAGCGTCTTCTCGCCATTTTGGGTGTGGATCAACTTCAATAAATGTATAGATGCACATACCATCAACAAAGTAAGGGAGCATGTAAATTTTTGAAAAAGTATCGAACATGTTCACCAGAAGAAAATATAGTTTTTCTAACAATCATCTATGATTCTACATCTCAAATTTTAAATAAAAATTATCCACCCATCTATGATACTAGATATTAGCAACCACGTGTGTGTGTGTGTGTGTAAACTATTGAAAAAGTATCTAACATGTCAGAGGGATACCTTTAGATGGGCGAAGGGAGAAAGGCAAAGGGAGAAGGGAGAAAGGCAATACGACGACCACAAACGCTTGAGCTTTAGATTACGATCTTCACGGCGACATGCATGATTCCATATATTCTTTCAGTGGATGTTTGTGGATTCGTTTACGTGGGTGTGACTGTGTCTCGAGGTGGTGTTGGTGTAGCATCCCGGGATTTTCAGAACGTTAACACTCAGTCGATCATTTACACTAAGACAATAATGACCTCAAACTCAACCAATTTAGACTCATTAGTCAGTCAGAGCCACTAAACCATGGAGTAATATAGTACTCTTAGTGTACTATCATAATTGAAACAACAAGACTAAGAAAAATTTCTAAATAACAATATTAAGCCACGCAGGGGTTCTAATGACTAAGACTGAAACTTAAATTCTCTTTCTTTCGCTCGGCTCAGATCTAATCCACATCCAATGCAACTATTGTTTATTATCACCTGTGGAAAGGAAGTCAAACGGGAGTGAGCTTTTGAGAGCTCAGTAAGGTCGCTCAAATGAAGAAATCACGAAACAATTCACATATGCAATTCAATGATAAATTTTCAAGAGTTTCAAAAGAATCATAACTAGTTCGATTAGTTATCAATAAAATTTTCAGATATGATGCAAACAATCACAGATACACAAACTAGTCCGTCAAGGTACTAGTCCACACCAATACACCAACTAGTCCATCAAGGGACTAGCCCACACCAAAACACCGACTAGTCCGTCAAGGTACTAGCTCACACCAAATCCTCCAATATACACCAACTCCCACCAAAACACACCAATGAAAAATCTCATGTCAATTAACAGAATGACAATAATCGATAATACAATGTTTAGATCGATGCACAACGAGAAATAAATACGGAGCATCGAATAATATTTTTAATAAACGTGTAAGGCTCAAAACATGGCATTAAAGGCATGCACATGTCAACTATAACGGAGTTCAAAGAAAATTCGATAGAAATTGAGAAAAAATATTTATGAGGACAAATAGATGAAACCTGGGTTTCGGATATAAATCCCTTACCTTGATCCAAGTGAGCTGAAAATTATCTACACTAATTTATTATAAACCTAATATAACTATCCATAGTGTACCCACTTCTCTGTCCGGAACGACGAAATTCGAAACGAGTTCCACACACGGCCAACCTATCCCGAAACTCGTCACACTCCTCGAGGCCCAGAAATACCCCAAAAATATTTTTAATTTTCATTAGGCATTCTTTATAGCTTAATACAACATATGGAATAAAAATATAATTTTTAAATATTTTTGAATTAAAAATAATTCTTTAAATACACTAAAAACCCATAAATTGTCAAAATTTCTTCTAGCTGGAAATTAAGAATCATATTTTTTTTAAAAGCCTTAATATTTGTATAAAAATTATAGAAATAAAAATCAGAATTTAAAAGGCACTAAGACTATTTCTTTATTTTTCGTTTTGCTAAATTCAATGCGATAAGGAAAATGATAATAGATCAACTCCAAAAATCATCAAATTTATACTGAGTCTTTATTATACTATAAAACATTACTCTAATTTTTCCAGAACATTTTCATGGATCTAAAGGCTAAAAAGAATTTTATAAGTCTGAACTTGCCGAAAATATTAAAAATACATACAATACCAGAAAAATATGAAAATTTAACAGTCATTTTAATATTACCCTACGACTCTTCCTGTAAAGTTTTAACATTTTACAATAATTGCACGATGCCCAACATCCACGAGGTACAACTGTGCATAAACCCGTTTTCCGTTAACCACTCTTCTTCTTCGTCACTGCCACAACCCAATTTAGTCAACCCCCACACTCAGTTCATAGCAGCTCTTCGCCCTTCCTCACCCCTACAGATTTACACAAAACACACTCTTACACACATTAAACTCAGCACCCACTTTGCACACATACAACTGCATTCCATTCATGCAAGTATTTTGTATACACACACCACACATGCACACAACCAACACACTTCAGACACACACCTTCATTACCTATCTATTATATATATATATATATATGCAAAATTTCCATGCCCACTGCCGTGACGGAGTGGTCTCCCTCTTCCTTCTTTCATTACACTCACACATAATCTAAACACACATTTACACATGCACTCAGGTTATATATATATATACACACACACACACACACACACCACACATTAAACACAATACTCACACACGTTATTCAGATATATACACACCCACTTCACACCAGCACACTCTCATCACGCGGCACTCACACACCTACAATATGCGCACTATATATACATATTCATCTTCCATGCCCACTGCGGTGAGGCAGTGTGTAATATCCCGATCTTAGGATTGAATTTTTAGTAATTTTTAACAAATTTTATTTAATTCTTTTAGCGACAAATTTTACAAGTAAGAATATTCGCGTCTTTTAGCGACGAACTCTTGTTTAGCGTTAGTATATTTTTCTTTAGCGACTTATAGTGACAATTTTGGAATCATAAGAAACAAAAAATTAACGATAACAGATATTATTGATATTGATTAATGTCGTTGGCAAGGATTAGCGTTAACTGGTATTTTTCTAGAAACCTTTAGCAACAATTTTATACATATAGTTAGCGTCGATATTTTATTAGCAACTTTAGTTATGAATTAGTGTAGCAGGGTTAAGTAATAACCCGTTAAATTCTTTTAATACGTCACCGTTCATAAAATAACCATATTGGGGGTTTTTGTAATAATAGATGTTCCAGGTAGAATTTAGATGAATCATGAAATGGAAGAGGGGGGATTTTAATAATTCTTTGGTCTAGGGATTAATATATATAGATGAGCTACAAACACCAGCTGACCCTAAAAGACTCCTCCAGCAGTTCGGTTCACGGCAAGGGATACCGGGAGGGAGAAAGAGAGATTAGAAGAAGGATCAAAGGATTTCGGCAAGATTCTGTAAATTTCTATCCTTTCTCCTTTAGATTAATTACAGTTTACATGAGTTGTGTGTGCGTTAATGGGTACCGTGTGTGTGCGTGGGTGTTTGCTCCGTGGGAACGTCGCGGCAATGGTGTGGGTACAAGGGCTGCTGAGGCAACCAGTAGCGGAGGCACAGGGGGGCACGTGCCCACCTGCTGCCTTCCCATTCTCTCTTGTTTAGAGTACACCGGCAATAGTGCATTACCGCCAGGGGCGGAGGAGGTTGCACCGTGCACCAGTGTTTGCGAAGAGAGGGAAAGGGGAGGTTGAAGTTCCAGTGTTTTGCGATGAGTGGGGCTTACAAGAGTACGATGCAGCAGATAGAGAACTAAGTTGAGGATCAATGGAGGTGAAATGATGATCCCACCAAAAAGACATAACACAAAACTGATAATTCACCAATTCATTCAGAAAATATAGAGAACAATTTAGTACTAGGAAATGGTAAAACCAATATCTGAAAATCCAAGGAGAAGAATGGTGGCCAACAAATTACAAGAGTAAGCGAGGGACTGAAGAGTGGAAACGGCGGAGTCGATGATGATTTGCAACGGCCCATGCTAGAAACGAAGGCATTGTCTTTGCCGAACTGGGGGTGAGAGAGATGTCGAACCAAATTATCAAACCACCGCAATCTCCTCGCAGTACATCCACGGTCAACCCATCTCTTCTTCTACTGTTGAAAGTTGGAATGATCTTGAGTTCTCTACCAATTGCCTCGATGGTAACGGTTGCTCTGTTGGCTAATAAATAGTGCCACGTCTCACTGGCACAAAAGTGTGAGAATTAGATAAGAAGAATCTAGGTAACCAGGGATTCTAACTAGTTTGACAACTTTTAATTTTTAAGTGTATGTGTCTAACTTTGTTGCTAGCAGTTTTATTACTACTAGCCCAGAATCCCGTGCCAAGCATGGGACTGTTTATTAACATTAATTTATTTTAGTAGTTTTTAAATGCATAATAAAATATATTGCACAATTTTATTATGGTTATTTCATCAAAGATGGTTACTTTAATTTTTGTCTTGAACTCTCTTGTAATAAAATAAATTAATCCTTATGGTGAAATATCATTAAGCAATGTCCTTGTGCATATTTCTTAATTCAGATTTGGTAATTGTGTACATGAACAAAAATTAAAAGTTCACTTAATAAACAAAAAAGTAAAAGTAAATTCTCTACTGATAAATATATGCGGAGAACATATTGAGATCAATTTGCTATTGCTCAAGACATTTTTATTATTTTCTAAGAACTTTTTAAAAATAATTTGTACCTTGAATGCGTTACCCATAACGTTAATTCCATATTAGTTTAATTTTGATATAGAAGAATTTGGTCCATAAATTTGTTTATAGCATAAACTAATTAAGTAAGGATGATGTGCCACTTTCAAAAGCAAATGTAATCTACCAACAAAGTATACAGAGAATATAGTAATCACGGCATGAGGTAATTATATAAAGTTTAACTAACATGACTACATAGGATAGCTCAAAAACCTCTTAGTAAGGAAATTTTTTAATAAAATTTAACCAAGATTTCACAAAGCATACAACAAGCATGCTTACTAAGTAAGATTTCTCTTAAGAGATAATAAGGTTTTTAATCTAAGTTTTAATTTACATTCATCACAACATAACTAATATCTTTTTAGATTTTAGATGTAATTCTATTCAAAAGTATAAAAGTTAACATAAAATCATAAATGATATTATGCTAATATAGAATTTAGAATGCTTAAGAGTTTAATTACTCACAATAAAAGTACCATAGAAAAAAATTGGTTCAAAACTTTTCCAACATAACATTAGTTGAATTTAAGAAATGCTCACATAATTAATGTTTTAAATTTACACTATTTATTTAATTTATCTCGTATAGAATCTGCATATTATGGTATATGCAGTTAACCATTATGACAAAATAGGATAGCGCAAAACCTTAGAGTAAGGAAATTATTGACCAAAACTTTTAACCAACATATTTAGTTATATTCATATTTGAATTTACGGGAAACTTAAATATGAATTTGAAATAGTGCCTATTTTTTCTTATTAAATATTTAAAGTAATTTTTTTTTTGCAGGTTAATATTTCATGCTAGAGAGCTTTCTATATATAATATTTAAATAAAGTCATAATAGTTTACTATATTGGTTAGAATATTTTGAATGTTTTTGAATTGTTTTTTCGAATTGCATAAGGCTTATTCTTTAAATGTTTGCTATATTTGTCGATTTAATTAATTGCAAAGTTAAGAATCCGTTCAAAGTAATGTTTGGAGATCTTTCGTAACATTAATATGTTTAAGCTTAGTTTTTACAACTCTTATTATATTAGAAACACAATGCAAAGACGTGTCATGAGCTATAATTGCATTTCTCGCCTCATTTATTAGATATTATAATTTGGGATCCTGAATCTAGTTCGAGTAAATTAATAAAATATTTTTAAAAGTTACAAAAAGTGTATCAATGCATACCACATTCAAGAAACAAAAAGAGATTATCTTATACTTTTACTAAAACTATAATTGTTAGTAAGAATTTTTTAATACTTCATTTGTAAAAGTTTCAAGTAACTTGTTAAGACTATATTTATTAAGCTCTTTTAGTGGTTCAACATGTAACATCTCAAAACCAAGTCTCTTAGCTTCAAAAGTTAGGTTAAGAGTTCTTAATCTTTGGAATTGTAAATGTCAAGGTTCGGTCTTATCTTTTTCATGAATCATTGCTTCAAAAAATTACCAATTTATTAAGATACAAACATGATATCCAGTAGAATATTTTTTCGTCTCATACACTTCTAAAATTATAGTCTTGATTAATTAAATGGTCATGCAATTGTTGCAAAATATTTGCTAGGTATATATGTTTGCTTTAGTTCCTCTGAACTGTAAGTTTAAAGAATAATAAGTAGATTGTGTTACAATGTCATGGCTAGATTTTTGCATTCTTTAAGTTTTTTTTTTTTTTACATCATTAGGCAGTTCTGTAACACAATTTACTCATTTTTGTTTCAACTTATAGTTCAAAGGAACCAAAGCAAATATGTATGCGTAAGCAAATATTACACAAGAATTGCATAACAATCTAATTAAGGTTTTAATAGTCAAAATCAGAGCCTAATACGTAAATATGTCTGTAGCATAGAGTTTAAATGTTTTACAATTGATATTTATAAGGTTTACAAATATTGCGACAATTATACCACGAATTTTTCAACAATAAATCGTAGTAAAGAGTTTGATTTGTTTTCTAAATTCTTAAATATGGGATATAATCAGTTTGGTGGTCGTGAGGTCTTATTTAAAAATACTTACTTATAATTCGTTTATTAAATCTATATATCACATTATTAAAGATGACTATCTTATGTGTGTGTGTGGGTGTGTGTTATATATAGAACATTTGACTTAATTAGAACGTCATTTTCCCCTCTTCCAGATCTAATATGTTATTTTCATCTTTTTTCGATATATGAATTTTTATATTCACATTAAAGAGTAATTTTAAAAATACAATAGTTAAAATTAAGTCATAATAAGTTAGTGTATGGATTAAGTTGAGTTCTAACATATTTAGAATTAAATTTTAAATTATACAACCCTTATTATTCTTGCAAAATTAATCAAATTTAAATTGAAAGGCACCTATCAAAATTATGTTTAGATCATTTTTTTTTCCTAAGTCTCGTAAGTTGTTTAATCTTAATTGTAACATTTTTTTTTTTTTTCTAAATCAACAGTATTATTTTCGTTTTCTTACATATATGAATTTTTATATTTATATTATAGAGTAGTTTTAAAGATACAATTGTCAATGTAAAGTCCTAATAAGTTAATATAATGATAAGGTTAAGTTTTAGAATAAATAGAATTAGTTTTGAATTTTAAGGACATAGTTGTTAGAAAGAAGCCTTAATAGATTAGGTAGAAGTTTAGAATGATTGATCATGTTTTTTATTCTAAATCTCATAAGTCGTTTTTTGGGTCTATGAATTTTAATTTTCATATTAGAAAACACTTTTAAGGACATAATTGTCAAAATTAAGTCTTAATAGATTAGTATATTGATTAGGTAGAGTTTTAAAATGACTAGAATTAGTTTTTAAATTAAAAAATTTTCTTTTAAATCGAAAGTATTATTTTCGTTTTTTATATATATGAGTTATTATATTCATATTAGATAGTAGATTTAAAGATATAATAGTCAATATTAACTCCTAATAAGTTAGTATAATGATAATGTAGAGTTTTAGAATGATTAAAATTATTATTCGAATTTTAAGGACATAATTATCAAAAAGAACTCTTAATAGATTAGTATGTTGATTAGGTTTAGTTTTAGAATGATTAAAATTGCTTTTAAATTAAAAAAGACTTACTTTTATAGAAGTTAATTAATTTTAAAATAAGAATATGATGACGTGTCATATAAAGAAGCGATGATGTGTCGCGCAAAGAAGCTATCAATGTCTTTCTCGCTTCGCTTATTATATATTATATAGATTTCCACCTCCATTCATTTTCGCATGCTCATGATCATGTCTCAAGAAATGATTTCATGCTCTATTATTCTATTCACATTTTTACTTGTTAGCAATACTAATAACTCGTTACTTTTATGTCTTTTAAGAACTTATGTCGTTAGAGAATGGACTCGACGATATTATCATATTTAACATTCTTCATTGCATGCAAACTTTCAATTGCACTAATAATCAAAGCCAAGACCATTCACAACGAGAGAGTTGATTATGTAATATGTTGCTCTAAAAGTTTAAGCTATTAGAGAATATGCTCAATAATGTTATCATGCTTTCTTGTAGCGATAACACATTAATTTTTAGCGACGAAAGAAAAGCGTTGACAAACTTATTAAGGCATGAGTTTAGGCGTATCTTATTGCTACACACACACACACATACGTATGTATGTATAAAGTGCCCACCCCGCTCAATATTTCTGGCTCCGCCACTGGAGGCAACTATGTACATGAGTAAATTGTAGGTATAGCAATGGTGTGGGTGTATGATTGGGTATACTGGGCAGCTGAGTGTGTGTGTGTGCGCGCTAATAACGAGTGAATGTGGGTGAGTATTGTTGGTGTGTGTAAAATGGGAAGGGTAAGAAACTATATGGGAAATGGGTATGCCGTGAAGGGGGTCATCAATGTATAGGTGGGTTGTGTGAATGAATGAAATGATAGAAAGATTAGAAACCCAATGCCGTAAGGCAGTGGATGTGGTTGGTTGCGAGTATATGTTATGCGTGTTAGAGTTTAGTGTGTTATGTGTATATACATACGAGCGTGGTTTGCACCTTCACTAAGTTAGACGAAATAACCAGCCATTTACGCATCATCAAGTTCGTGAAAGAAACTCCGACAACGACGGGGGTGTTTGGATTTGGAGGCTGCTTTGATCAGTTTTGGTATTCACAGTTTAGCGACAACAATAAGGTATTAAACTTTGATGTGGTTTGGGTCCATAATGTGGTTCATGTTTGTTACTTATATGGTGCCAGCAGCTTGGTGTTTATTGAAGGAGAAAGAGATTAGACTCCTCAATATGCAAGAGAAGGATGATGAATGATTGGTGTTACTGTCTATGGTCCACGGAGATGGAGAGGAGAATTTAGAGAAGGTAGGTACATACATATGGGTAGGCAAGTAATAATATTCATGGGAGTTGTAAAGGTGGGTGAGTGAGAGGCTAAGAAAATGGGTGTTGTGGGGTGATGTGGTTCTGGGTACAAGAAGTAGACTTTTTCTTGCATGAGGAAGAAGGTGCTGTAGCGAGAGAGGGAAAGCTGTGTTTTAAATTGAACTTCAAATTGTCGCTAATAGTAAACAAATTTAGCAGTTCCTTTTTGAATTTTTAAGATATATCTAGAAACTTATTTGGACAAAACTCAAAGAAGTAACTTATATTAATTTTTCAAGACCTACACACAGTAAAACGTTTAGATTTTTTGGAGCTCGGGAAGCGCATTAACTAATTTTATTCGTGATAGAGACGTTAGTGTATTATAGAATAGTAAATTAAGTTATTAAATTCTAAAACTCCAACAATAATCTTATGTAGCTAAGATAAGGTAGTTTCAAAAGTTTCAAAAAATTTTAAGGTTGTTTGCTATGTTAGCGGCGTAGCGCCCGAACGGATATAACGTTACACTTCATTGTCACGATAGTTATTAAATTATTTCTAAGGACCTCTTCTGAATAGATTCAAACAAAGTGCAAATAGGTAATTATTTCTAATGACTCTTTTAGGTTATATCTGGGTGGATAAGGTACTTTAGGCATTGGGGGCAAATAGGTAATTATTCATAAGTCGGGGGACGGTTGGATAAAGTTTTACTCATCTATAAGTAACCTAATACCTAAACGTGCCCGAGCGACAATAAATGACATATGTATGATTTGTTATTTAGGTTTTGATAGTCAAGAGCTAGGGCCGGCATTTGAGCAAATACCTGAAGCAGATTTTGAGCGAGGTAAGTACCCCTGTCATGTTCATCTGTATACTTATTTGCAAAACCTATGATATGTACTTATGATTTGATCATTTAAAGTTTAAAGTTCTATTATGCGTATCTTTATTTCTGAAGTATTTGAAATGAAACGTAAATTGAAAGAATGCCATGGAATGCTGTGTGAGTCATAGAATTCCTGAGTACATGTTAAATGAGCAATGAAACTCGTCTTGGTTGTTGTGCCCCATATCCAACGGGAGAATGTTGGATTTCGGGCCCTGGTCAACGGGGCTTGTACGTTGATACACAGTACTGTGGCTGGTGGTGAGCCCTTGCGTCCACATGATTATTTTATCCCGGGTGTAGGAGGGATTTCGGGTCCTAGTCAGGAGGGCTCGTACGCTGCCCGCAGCATACCTATGAAAAGAAACATCTGTGTTTGATGTGAATGGAATGAACGATGATTGTACTCAGGTTTGAAAATCCTCTTTTTGAATCTTCATATATATATATATGTGTGTATATGTATTTGGGAAAAGTTTTACGAATGACAATAATCGAATGTTTGATTTGTTGAAAGAAAACCCATGGCATGTTTTAGAAATTTCAAACTTATTTTAGGAACATGGCTGGTGTACTTGCTGGGCTTTCACTCATTCCTTATTTTTCAGGTGACGACTTAAGGGAAGCGGAGCAGTATGAGCTACACGGGGGAGTAGTGCTCGAAGAGAACTTTTAGAATAATAAGTGCTCACCGTTTGAACATTTTAGTCTATGTTAATTTACGTTATGCTTTAACTGATGTAAGAAGCTTGGGTCTCCTCGAGTTTTCTTTATAAGTTTTAAAGACATGTAATGAGAGTTTTATTTGAATATTTGGAGGTCCGTAAATTAGAATTAATTTGGAGTCACAAGATTGTAGTAAGGCCTGACAGAGCCCTAGCAGGTGTTTGAATGGGCCTGCGGCCGGTCACGTGCCTAGTACACGGGCTTACCCGTGGGTTCGGGTCGTGACACAGTGGGTCTTGCTCCCTTCTTCTCTCTCTCTTTTTTTCTTCTTTGCATCTACCCTACTTTGAAACACCCCTCATTCCCCTTCACACAACATAGCTAATGCCGTGGCAGTAGCTCTCTCTCTCTCTCTCTCTCTCTTCCTTTGTCTCCTCACACATACCAATTCACACACACATCTCCATATTCAAAAACCCATAACACTCATATATACACTCACGGTTCATTCACTCTTGTTCCTTGGACCCACCAACACACAATACACGGACCCACTCAAAACACCCCGTACAATACAATCGAGGCAGTGGGTTCTCCTCCTACGTAGCATCACGGTAGCCACTATTTGCCCTCTCTCATAACACCTACAAACACACACTAGGGCACACAACTTCCCACACCCGTATACGCACAATACCTGTACCCAGATATATATATATATATAGGGAGTCGATCCCTATCTACCGGTGGAGAAATAACAATTTCTCCACCACATATGTGGCCGTCCACGTGTACCCGTGGATGGCCCAGATTTGACTTTTTTTTTTTCAAAAAATGCTAACCGCTTATAAGAGTGGCGGTTAGTACAAAAGCCAAAAATACCCTTTCATGTGCAAAATACCCTAATCGCTAGTCTTTGTAGCGATTAGGGGCCCACCTAACCGCCACAAAGAGTAGCGGTCAGTGGGCCCCTAACCACTACTCTTTGTAGCGGTTACATGGGTCCCCTTTTCACTCCTTCGACAGATTCATTCCCTTATTCCTTTATACTCTCTCTCTCTCTTCTTTCCCCACTTTCTCCATCATCTTCATTCTCCCAATTCATTCTTACATGATCTTCATCCTCCCAAATGACACCTCCATAATCTCCACCATAACTCAAACAAAAAAAATCCTACGCTAGAAGATTGGTGGATAGTAGCTAGAAGATTGGTGGAAATTTTCTTTAAATATATCAACTTTAAAGCAAGTAAGTATTTCAAATTTTTCTTATATAAATCCATGTTAATTTCACGAATTGAAACTTCTTTATCTTTCAATTGGCCTTTATTTTATACTTGAATTGTGTTCTTACTATAAACTCAAATTAGGGTTTTTTAGAAATTAAAATTAGGGATTGAATTAGTGGCTTTCAGGTTTTGAAATTAGGGTTTTCCTTGAGATTTGAAATTAGGGTTTTTTTAGGTTTTTAAAATTGGGGGTTTTTTAGAGCTCCAAATTAGGGGATTTTTAGGGCTCAAAATTGGAAATTTTTTAGGACTTCAAAATTGGGGGTTTTTTAGGGCTTCAAATTAGGTCATTTTTAGGGCTCAAAACTGAGGGTTTGTTAGGGCTTCAAAATTGAGGGGTTTTTAGGGCTTCAAAATTGAGTTTTTTTTATATATTCAAATTGGGGTTTTTTAATTTTGATAAAATTGGTGCTTTTTATGGCTTCAAATTAGGGCATTTTTATGGCTCAAAATTGGGGGTTACTTTTAGATTATGTGTTCTTATTTTAGTTTTGGGATGTAAATAATATGAACGCTAAGTTGGTTTACGATTATATTTTTTTCTTAGAGATATGGAGTTCAACCCCGGACCTTATGATTCATCAATCATATACGATGATGATGACCACGTCGCGAGGGACGTATTTGACGGTGTCGAAATGGGTGTTTTGGAAATAATTCAAAACACAAGTCACCTCCAAGAGTGGGTACTAAATGAGGAACAACATCAAATATTAAATAGTCAGGGTTTCTATTTGTTCACTGTCCTTGATCATTGGTCTCGGCACGACGAGTGCCTTATATCCACTCTAGTTGAGCGATGGAGGAGTGAGACGAACACATTTCATTTCCGGTTTGGTGAAATGACTGTTACATTAGAGGACGTCGGCTTTATACTTGGACTCCCCTGTCACGACGACCCATTACTTCGAGTAGGGTGTCTGCAATGATAACTCAACTTGCTAGGCAATATTTTCTGGGAATTTCAAAGGAAGCCCTTACATCAAATCGCATAAAACTTAAGTGGCTGAGAGAGCAGTATGGCGTGCTACCTAATGCATACACTCTTCATGATTTGGTGACGTATACGAAGGCATTCTTACTGTACATTATTGGAGATGTATTACTTCCGACGCATTCGAAAAATACGGTGCATCCGAAGTATACGCTGTTCTTGGATGACCTAGAGGAGGTATACTCGTATTCGTGAGGTTCAACTGTACTTGCGCACCTATATCGAGCACTGCATAAAGCTACGGAGAAAGGGTGCCAAGTCCATTGTCGCCTGCCTGACTCTATTACATATATGAGTATGTATATTATTGGTTGACGTGTCAATATAATCGTGATTAATTACTAATTCCATACAATGTTTGCATTCACAGATTTGGTCTTACGAAAGGCTACCCACAGGTCGTCCACGGTCGCGAGATGATTCTGATAAGACGTGGCCTAGGACGTTGGCTTATCAGCATATGCCCAACCGGAAGAGACAGGTAGACCCTCACCACCATCTAAAGTTCTATTGGGGGGAGCTAGAGATATTAGAGGCATCACAGGTGAAGTGGCAGCCATACTACAAGGTGATGCAATGGCTGGATGAGTGGCGTTGGCAACTTCCAATGTCGTACGTACTGGCAGGTTTGGTTCGGGTGCCGCTCATTCATTTTGAAATATGTGAGTTTTAGATGCCCGATCGAACTATGAGGCAAGTTGGATGCCTACAAGGGATACCAAAACCCGTTGTAGACATGGTATCCCTTGTAGACATCCGATCATATAGGAAGGGCCGAGGGCTAAACTTTGAGGTTCCTGATGCCTTGGGTGTGTTGAGCGACGAGGTGCAACAGTGGAATACATGGCAAGAAACATACGATAGCCTTGTAGAGTTGAAGAATGCGGGCACCAGTATTAAGGAGTACCTTGAATGGTTTCTCAGGGTGACGCGCACAAGGGTGAATCGCCCTTCACAGGCAAAAAGGACAACGTACGAACCACGTGCGATTATCGACCAGTTCTAGGCATTGAACATTGTAAGTCATTTACTTCTGGTTCAATTTTTTTTTGCGCACCTTTTTGACCATGCCTGTAATGATTAGCCATATTTTCCATGCATGCTTTTAGGTTGACCTAGGCAGTGATGTGTTCAAGCAACTGGAGGAGTTTGATTGGTTTGTCGTGCATGCCCTTGACAGTATCAAGAAGTCCATTGAGAGGTACAAGACTGAAGTTCACAACTTCAGTAATGCGTACCGGGGTTACCAAAGGGAGCCGTATGTTCGCTTGCCAGTTGATGCGTACGGTTCTTAACCATAGAGTCAGGTGACCCAAGCAACTCCCCAGGAGCGCCCAAGAATCCGGTCGGATAAAGGAAAAGTGACGAAGCCATTGAGGCCGGCCAAGCGGGATTGGATCAACGAGCATTACTTCCGGCCTGAGCCAAGGGCTACAACATAATTTCCTGTTTCGTATTACCTAGGTCACGAGGAGATGAGAACGTTGGCGCCATAATCAGATCTTTCAAATTTTGTCATGGACGTTTACACGGATCTGCTCCGGGTTAAAGAGCTGTAGCATAACCTCTGCCAAGGTTTCAAGATCAACATGTATCCCTCTTATTTTATGTATATCGTGTTGGACAACATGAATGATTTGACATAATGGAGGAAGAGGCGAGGGAAGAACAAGGGTGCATGGATACCCTCAGCAAACTTGCTCGGCATGTTGAGGTCAGAGAATCAATGTCACGCGTATGAGGCGAACCTTATCATGATACCTCATATACATGCAAGCCACTTCTTCTTATTAGTTATGTATCCTGAGACGCAAATGGTCCACATATATGATAGCCTGAGGGAGGACAGACCTGGTCAGCAGCTGGCGCAGATGTACAAAGCGTACATCAATGCAATGGTTAGTCTAGAATTCGGAATTAATTTCACCTTATGTCATACTTGAAACGCTGTTAATGTTTTTTATCGTTGGATGCAGACTACTATCATTCCACTAGCTGTACGCCATTATTTGGGAAAGGTCACCACGAGTAATCCGATGATGGATCCTTGGACGGTCGAGATGATACAGAACCGACCAAAGCAATATAACAGTCACGATTGTGGGCTTTATGTGCTCAAGTACAATGGACTACATAGCTCGTGCGAAGGTGCTCGAATCTACGTCGTGGTCTCAGAGGGATGCGCTGACATTTAGATATAGGATAGCTTGGGAGCTCAAAAAGGGTGTAGCTAGACGTCTTCCTTATTATCTTGAGATGTACTAGACGTTTGCCTTATTATTATTATTATTGGATTTTGGATGTTGAGGTTTGAAATTGAATTAGCTCAAAACGGGTTTGCCGGCTTTATTTTGAGATGTAGTTAGGGATTTGTCATTTTATTATTATTGTTGAATTTTGGATGTTGGGATTTAAAATTGGATTGTTGGATTTTCCAGATTGGGATTGGATTGTCTAGATAGAGAGTATGTATTTTCCAATTAGAACCCGGGGAAAAAAAAACCTAACCGCTACAAAGAGTAGCGGTTAGGCATGGCTCTCAGTACTGCAGAGTATTACAGAGATGCTAAGAGGCATCCTTAACCGCTACTTTTTGTAACGGTTAGGTTTTTTTTTATAATTTTTTTCCTTCTCTTTGTCGGGCCTCTTATACTTTGGGCACACTAATTAGTTAGCCGTTTTCAATGGAAATTGAGAAAAAAAATATTTTTTTGGTTTTTCAGTATCGCCCCTTCTCGGGCACACTTTAGGGCCGGATTCATAGCTTCCGGTGAATATATATTTTTTTTTTTTTGCTTCTTGCACTTTTAGGCACACTAATTAGCCCCTTCCTATGAATTTCAGTGCAAATTGTGATAAAAAAAGGTTTTTGGTTTTTCAATGTCGCCTCTTCTCGGGTACATTTTAAATTCATAGCTTCTAGTGAATTTTTTTTTGGCTTCTTGCACTTTAGGCACACTAATTAACCCCTTCCTATGAATTTCATTGGAAATTGAGACAAAATATATTTTTGGTTTTTCAGTGTCGCCTCTTCTCGGGCACACTAACATAACATTAAGGTTCAACACACCAAACCTCAAATTATGCAGTAAAGATTGACAATTAAAGTTCAAATTCAACATTAACCCTAACACCCTTCTTCATCATCGTCCTCCTCGACCATACCGTTAGGTTCATTACCTCACACTTTGTAGTGGTTTCTCTTGTCATGATCAGTTATCTTATTTCACAACGCACACTTTCGCAGTCGTTTTTGACCCGTTGCATCTTCAATCGGACTCTTCATACGCATTGCTCATTTTTGCTCTTTTGTTTGAGAAAGAATTGGATAAAAAATATCTTCATCCTCACCTTGCAGACTGGCTCTGTCAACAATTGGCTGTGAAGCAATGACCAAAGCTCGAGTGGTTCTAATGGCTGGAGTCGTCCGAGTATTTGGAGTGTCCCGTCTGTCTAGTATTGCCACCCTGAACTGTGCAAGATTACCCTTATCCTGTGCGGCTGCGTCAACTTGATACTTGTACCCATCAAATGTTGACGCCGCATCCAACGATAAACCATGCATGATGTTACAGAGGTGATTATATCACAATGTCTCAGATTGCCCGAAATTAACTGTAACATTGGGCATGTAAGGTATGTGACCGTGTACTCTATTGGCTTGCTTCGTCCACCGATCTAAGATATACTCTTTCAAAATTTCATGAGCATTCTTCGCGCTAAAAAATTTCAGCGCGTGTCGACAAAGTATACCTTTATGCTCAAACAGTTGACAGTTGCAATTAACAAATCCGGTGTCTAGACAAACCGATACGGTGAAATGTCTTCTGTTCTTCGGAGCCGAAGAAGAGCACGTATTGGAAAATTTTGTCACATTTTTCAAACCATAAACTTTGAGATCTTTGGTGCATTGCTCGTTCAAATTTGTCATGCTATATTGATTAGACTTTTGTAGTTCCTCTTGAAACTGCCTAAACATTTTCTTGGTATAGATTTGAGCCGCATGAGCCTCAAAAGGTGAAAAAATTACTATGGCTCTTTCTCTGTAAACAGTAGCCGCGTCGGCTTTTCTTTCAAGAAAAAATTGATTGTCAAGGGCTTTCTGCATCTCAAGTACGAACTCCTTTACACTTGAAAAATGTCCTACGTACCTATCAAAGAATGCATTCATACATTCGCTTCTCGAGGTCGTAGTCATTCCGGCTGCAAAAAACTTTTTGGTATAGGCACCAACCCATTGTGTCTTGATCTCATACAACGCTTTCAACCATTCATGACTGTGCAAAGAGTAGTCATCCATTAACTAGGCCCACCTCTCCTCGAACACGTCGACCGTCAATGATTTCTTGACACATGTATTAAAGTCACTCTTGAATGTCGGATAGTTTGCATATACAGTGTGGAGCCGTTCGGGATATTTGTTGCTTATGTGTCATGTGCACATGCCATGATGAGTATCTGGAAAGACCTTAGCGATTGCATTTTTCTTTGCCAAATCCTGGTCGGTGATGATGATTTTTGGAGGGATATGATTCATTGCTTCAAGTCACGTTTCAAATAACCACGTAAATGACTCCTCTGTCTCATCCCTAAGCAGGGCAAAGCCAAACAAGATTGATTGGTAGTGGTGGTTCACCCCGGTAAATGGAGCAAAAGGCATAGAGTACTTATTTGTGTGGTATGTGGTGTCAAACGTCACAACATCGCCAAAGTTTTGGTAAGCAGCTCTAGAACGAGCATCCACCCAAAATATAGTACTAATGCGGTTCTCATCATCCAGTTGGAGACTATAGAAAAAGCCAGAATTCCCACCCTGAAGGCGCTTGAAGATATCAAGTGTAGGTAGAGAATCACTCTTATTGAAAGACTCTCTCCTCTGAGCACGAATTTCATTTCGAAGGTCTACTTCGTTGAAACTCAACTTGTCTCTCCCCCCGGCCTGGCTTGAGAAAACTCCCATCATTCTAGAAGGTGAAATTTTAGCCTCGGTCATTGTAAATATCAGTTGTCTGTGTGCCGCGCTTATTTGTCGGTGCGAATGAATTTGATCGATCTTACTAGGGGTCATCAATTGATGATTATGCCTTGACTCGACTCCCGTCACAACCCAATGGTTTTCATTTTTCCGGTGAACTACATACACATGGACCTTGCAACCGGTATCCAAAAATGTGTCCCCCCCTTTTTTTTTGTCTTGTTGGCCCTTCATCACTGATCTGAACCACCGGGGGTACATGCGGTGCTCCTCTATGACACTCAAATAGTTGGGAACAAATTTGATTTGTTTTGGCCCGTTTTCTAGTCGTCTTAATTCTAACACCGAAACCCAGCTTTTTCGAATATGCTCTATAGTATGCTTCAACTTAGTCCAGTGTTGGAAAAACTTGACCTTTGTAAGGTGGATCAGAATCTTCACAAAAATTATTTCCTCCAATTGCATCCATATTTATATTGAAATCTACAAAAATATATTTTTTTAAATTCTCAACACATCATAGAATTAAATGAAAAGAAACTGAAATGAAATGGAATGAAATGAAATGAAAAGGAAAAACTTACTATGTAGTATTGTTGCTTTCAATTGTCTCCTCCTTTAAGATAATTGCTCCAATTTTGGCTTCAAGATAATATCACCAACTATGGATAAACTAGCTTCAAGATATAAGTAAAAACTTGCTAGAGACTTAAAGTTTGTGATATTGGAAGAATTTAGTAGAGTTTTTGTTTGGGGTTGATGAAAGATGTAGTGGTGAAGAAATGTGAGTTTCGGGTTTATGGAGGATGAAGAAATGGTTAGGGCTCGAGAGTGAGAAAGTGGGGAAAGGGAGAGAGAGAGAGTATAAAGGAATAGGGGAATGAATCTGCCTAAGGAGTGAAAAGGGGACCCAGGTAACCGCTACAAAGAGTAGCGGTTAGGGGCCCATTGACAGCTACTCTTTGTGGCGGTTAGGTGGGCTATTTCTCTAATGATGTGGGCCATTAACCCCCAGTCTTTGTGGCGGTTAGGTGGGCCCCCAACCGCTACAAAGACTGGCGGTTAGGGTATTTTGCACATGAAAGGATATTTTTTGCTTTTGCACTAACCGCCACTCTTATAAACGGTTAGCACTTTTTGAAAAAAAGGGTCAAATTTGGGCCATCCACAGGTACAAGTGGACGGCCAGATATGTGGTGGAGAAATATAGGGAGCCGATCCCTATTTACCGGTGGAGAAACAACAATTTCTCCACCACATATCTGGGCGTCCACTTGTACCCGTGGATGGCCGAGATTTGACCCTTTTTTTTTTTTCAAAAAGTGCTAACCACAGGTCTTTATAGCGGTTAGGGTAATTGCCAGATTTACCCTTTGTAGTGTAAAATCCCCTAACCACTTGGTCTTTGTAGCGGTTAGTGGCCCACCATTAATGCCCTAACTGCTACACTTACTGGGGGGTTAATGGCCCACATAAATGCCCTACCGCTACACTTACTGGGGGTTAGTGGCCCACATAAATTGAAAAGGACCCCACCTAAGCGCCGCAAAGAGTAGCGGTTAGAGTGTAACTGCTTGACTTTACCACCTGGGAGCAAGATTTTGGTAGTGAGTTGGTCAATTGTTAATGTGATGTTGTGGCCCACCATTAATTTGTGGTTGTGTCCCCTTCATTTCCACTCAGAAGTTCCAGTCAAACAATTTGTTAGTGTGTAGGATCCAATTCATCAAACGATTAAGATATAGGGTTAAATAAACACTACAAATAAAATCTAGAGGTTTTTTTGCTACCCCATCCTAGTTTTAATACACATATACTTTCTTTCTGGCTTTTACTTTGAATTCCAGGTACCAAATGGGATAGGAACCATTCTCGGAATCGTGCAATTGGCGTTGTATTTCTACTATAAACGTAAGGCATGAGAAGACTCTAGAGAACCATTAATAGTCTCATTTTCCTGAAAAGGTGCGTTGGCTTGGTAAATGCACATTTCTGCTATATATTTTGGAACCTTCAGATACTTGCTGCCGTAATCGTTGGCATCTCCTATTTTTGTAAGCCTTCGGATGCTGGATATATTGATATCCAATCGCGTTTTATTCATTGTGTGATATGGCCATTATTTATCAGAGTGATTAGTAAATGTTTCAAAGACATCTGCTGCTTTATACATTTTGTTTTGTTATTCATGCAGGGAATGCAATGTTTGGATCTCACTGCAGTAGATGGTCAGTTAAAGGGCTTTTTAATTGCCCTTTTTCATAATTTGTTGGAAATGTTTCGTTCTGCTGTTCTATTTGATGGAAAGCGTCAATGCTTTATTTGGCCAGTGAACTGCAAAGCCAAAATGCTCGAAGTAAATTGACCAACTCACTACCAAAATCTTGCTCCCAGGTGGTAAAGTCAAGCAGTTTCACTCTAACCGCTACAAAGAGTAGCGGTTAGGGCCCACCGGCCGCTACTCTTTGTGGTGCTTAGGTGGGGTCCATTTCAATTTTTGTGGGCCACTAACCCCCGGTAAGTGTAGTGGTGAGGGCATATATGTGGGCCATTAATCCCCAGTAAGTGTAGCGGTTAGGGCATTAATGGTGGACCACTAACCGCTACAAAGACCCACGGTTAGGGGACTTTACACTACAAAGTGTAAATCTGGCAATTACCCTAACCGCTAAAAGACCCACAGTTAGCACTTTTTGAAAAAAAAAAAGACAAATCATGGCTATCCACAGGTACACGTGGACGGCCAGATATATGGCGGAGAAATTGTTGTTTCTCCACCGGTAGATAGGGATCGACTCCCTATATGGGGGCCGATCCCCACCCACCGGTGGGAAAAATTTTATTTTCCCACCCAATCGCCACTAGGAGTAGCGATTGCACTAAATTATTTTTGTGCAATCGCCACTCTTTGTGGGGATTGGAATGATTGAAAAAAAAAACAATCATTCCAATCGCAACAAAGAGTGGCGATTGGCATGGTGCCAATCGCCACTCTTTGTTGCGATTGGAATGATTGTTTTTTTTCAATCATTCCAATCCCCACAAAGAGTGGCGATTGCACAAAAATAATTTAGTGCAATCGCTACTCTTTGTTGCGATTGCTTTTGTCTATCCTTTTTCTCCCCCCCCCCCCTCCTCCCCCCCCCTCCTCCGGTCAACCTTCCTTCCCCCCCCCTGGCCCCCATGTCCTTTTTCCCCGAAAGAGAAAGACAAGGCCCTACCCACTGTCCTTTCCCCCACCCCCATTGTCCTTTCCCCCACCCGTGATCCCTCTTTTCCCCCGTGATGACCCCCTTCCCCCACGCGTCATTCCCCCCCCCTCCCCCCACCCCCACGTGTCAGCTCCCCCTCCCCCCACCCTGCTCACTCACGGGTTTCCTGTGAGTGACTGTCTTCTTTCTTCCTTTTCTCGCTATAAAATCCCCCTCCCCGAACCACAATTTAAACAATCTCCTCATTCTCCATATCTCACCTACATAATCTCCACAACAATACAAACAAAAAAATTTTACTCTAGAAGATCGGTGGATTTTTCGTCCAATTTTTCAAGTCAAAACAAGTAAGTATTTTGAATTTTCTTATAATTCAATGTTAATTTCAAATTGTTATTACCAATTGATTATTTAAATTGTGTTACGCTTAAATTGTTCTTAAAATAGTCTAAAATTAGTGTTTAGGGCGTCAAAATTACGTTTTTACACATCGGGGTATTACATTAGAAAGATTAGAAAATAGCGATTTTTTAGGGCGTCAAAATTATGATTTTTTACGAATTTATAAAAAATAGCTAGAGCTAGATTTTGCCAAAGTGAAAAAAGAGACCCTAGTTATTTTTAAAACATCTCTATCAGGTAAAAATTTCACATTTTTCCAAATACTCGAAAAGGCGTAAACTGATACCCGCAGCCTCGTAACTTCGCAGATGAATTTAAAATATCAAGCTAGCGCGATTTCGCGCGAAACTTTTTTGAGAACCCTAGGATGTTGGGAAGTTCCATTCCCCAGGAATTCGGGCCATTCCGAAACCGGTAGCAATTTTTTGCCGAACGGGCTTTTAAGCGCTCGATCCGGGGCTTAATTTCACCCAGCACCCTGTACTTAGGAGTCAATTGCACCCAGCACCCTAGGGTTTTAATTTTGGCACCCAACACCAAAATGTTTAAAATCTTGGTTTCCAACACCAAATAACGGTCAAAATGGTCTTTGACCGTTACGTCCGTTAATTTTTTAGGGGCAAAATAGTCTCTTTGTCCTTTGCAAATGACATGGTGTCCATGTCATTTCCACGTGATCAATTCTTCACTCAATCTATCCCATTGGACCCACTTCATTATCTTCATCCCCCACCCTCACCCTACCCACTCATTTATACCACCACCCTTCCTGAGCACACTACCACCACCAACCTACGAAGCCATGTTGCCAAAACTTACCTGCAACCAAACCCCCCACGGCCACCAACCTATGAATCCCCACCTCAATCACGACCTGAAAACCCGCCACCGCCAACCGCTGATCCTAGTAACCCACAATCACACCTACCCACCATATCTGACCACCCCACCCATCCACCACCGAGCCCTTTCAAATTACTCCACCAACCAGCCACCGCCCTTCATCATTGTGGTGCCACCAGCAAGCCCCAGATCTGCATCCCAGATCCTAGCGTGATTTGGTCATTCGACTATATTTTGAACCAATGGTGTTCGGTCTTGGGTCATGGATCTGGGCGCTAGCAGTGAATGGGTTGAGATTGATGGTGATTGGGGTGAACCCGTGGGTTGTGATTTGGTAGTGCTGATGGTTCGGTGGTTGTGGGTTAACAGTAATGGTCCGAAATAGTACTGGTGGTTGCGGGACTGTCGGTGGGGCTAAGGAAGGGGCTATGGGAGGGACGGGGCTGTAGGAGGGAATGAGGAAGGGGTTGTGGACAGGGCAGAGGTGGTAACATAGCGGGGAGTGGGGCTTAGTGTATGTTGGTATTAGTGACAAAGGTTTGGCGTGGTGCGGGGTGTGTGGACCGAGAAAATGGCCGTACTCCGACGAACTCCCCAGAACGACAGAGAGGGGCGCCCGGTCTCCGGTCAGAAGGTCGGCTCCATCGTCGGTCCCGGCGAGGACAGTGACGGGTCAGCGGTGGAATGCAGGGCCGGCTAATGGCATCCGGCGGGATCCCAGCGAAAGATGAATCCAGGTAACGGTACTGCGATAGGCTCCGTCGGCTCCATCTCCCTGCGAATCGCCGATCGATATGCCCCTCGAATAAACAGTTGGGAAATTTTGTAATTGGGGATTAATTGAAAGATATGTGGAAGGAGAGAGAGAATAAGGGTTGTTGGAGGGAAATGACGTGGACAGCCAATTGGCCATGTGTCACTAACTGGGATGACATGTAATCTTTAGGGGCAATAATCCCATTTTGCCCCTGAAAAACTAACAGCCGTTTAGTCAACAGGCAATTTGACCGTCATTTGGTGCTGGGTGCCAAAATTAAAACCCTAGGGTGCTGGGTGCAATTGACCCCTAAGTACAGGGTGCTGGGTAAAATTAACCCCTCGATCCGGACACCGGTTCGGGATTTTTGGACGAAAAATCCCTAAAATACTTTTTAGATCAAGAATGAACTCAGGAAACTTAAAATAGCATCTTAAAGCACTTTTGAGATTTTTCCTGATGCCAGGGGCATTTTGGTAATTCGCCACCCGAGAGGGGTATTTTGGTAATTTTACGGTGTCAGCTTTTTCAAACGAATTTTCAGTCCATAAATGTAAGCAAAGCACCTGAAAGGCTGATTTGAAGCCAATTCGAGGGGCGTTGGGGTCGCTAAAAGTGAAAACTTAATTAGACAGTTTTTCATGAATTTATAAAAATTAGCTAGAGCTAGATTTTGCCAAAGTACAAAAAATAGACCCTAGTTATTTTTAAAATACCTATATCATGGAAAATGTTCAGATTTTTCCAAAGACTGGAAAGGGGTTAACTGATACGCGCAACCTTGTAACTTCGCAGTGTAATTTAAAATATCAACGGAGCGCGATTTCGCGTGAAACTTTTTTGAGAACCCTAGGATGCTGGGAAGTTCCACTCCCCAGGAATTCGGGCCATTCCGAAGCCGTTAGCAATTTTTTTGCCGAACAGGCTTTTACGCACTCGATCCGGACACCGGTTCGGGATTTTTGGGCGAAAAATCCCTAAAATACTTTTTAGATCAAGAATGAACTCAGGAAGCTTAAAATAGCATTTTAAAGCACTTTTGAGATTTTTCCTGATGCCAGGGGGCATCTTGGTAGTTCGCCGCCCCGAGAGGGGTATTTTGGTAATTTTACGGTGTCAAGTTTTTGAAACGACTCCTCAGTCTGTAAATGTAAGCAAAGCACCTGAAAGGCTGATTTGAGGCCGATTCGTGGGGCGTTGGGGTCGCTAAAGGTGAAAACTTAATTAGACAGTTTTTCACGAATTTATAAAAAATAGCTAGAGCTAGATTTTGCCAAATTACAAATAAGAGACCCTAGTTATTTTTAAAATATCTGTATCAGGTAAAAATTTCAGATTTTTCCAGCATCTGGAAAGGGGTTAACTGATACGCGCAACCTTGTAACTTCGCAGTGTAATTTAAAATATCAAGCTAGCGCGATTTCGCGCGAAACTTTTTTGAGAACCCTAGGATGCTGGGAAGTTCCATTCCCCAGGCATTCGGGCCATTCCGAAGCCGTTAGCAATTTTTTTTCCTTTCGGGCTTTTCCGCGCTCGATCCGGACACCCGTTCGGGATTTCTGGGCGAAACTTCCGTAAAATACTTTTTACATAACGAATCAGTTCAGGAACCTTAAAATAGCTCCTTAAAGCGCCTTTGAGATTTTTTCTGATGCCAGGGGGCATTTTGGTAGTTCGCCGGCCCCCGAGGGGTATTTTGGTAATTTTACGATGTCAAGTTTTTCAAACGACCTGCCAGTCCGTAAATGTAAGCAAAGCACCTGAAATGCCGGTTTGAAGCCGATTCGCGGGGCGTTGGGGTGATAATGAACCCCGGGCCATTTCGGTAATTTACCTCTCATCGGGGGCTATTTTCCTAATTTTACATTACACAAATTTCCCGAATGACTTTTAGTTCAGGAAAGGGTGTGAGACACCCGAAAAGTTATTTTAAAGTTGTGAATTTAGGAAGCTTAAAAGTCGTTCGAAAAAACTATTCAGCTTTTCTGATGCCATGGGGCATTTTGGTGCTTCGGAATCCCGAGAGGGGTATTTCGTTACTTTGCCCCTTTCAGTTTTTCAAATGACTGCTTCGTCCAGAAATGTAAGCAAAGCACCTGAAAGGTTGTTTCGAAGCTGATTTGGGGCGTTAGGGTGATAATGAACCCCCGGGGGCATTTCGGTAATTTGTCGCTCATCGGGGGCTATTTTGGTAATTTTACATTATACAAATTTTCCAACAATTACACTGCAAATAATTTTTATTCTTCTTTTATTTAATTCTATGACTTGTTGGTGTTGCGTACCGGGGTTCCCCTTGGTAACCCCGGTACGCAACACCAAAGTTGTGAAGATCAGTCTTGTACGACTCAATGGAGCTCTTGAAACTGTCAGGCGCATGCGCGACATACCAGTCAAACCGCTCGAGCTGCTTGAACAGCTCGGTGCCCGTGTCAACCTAAAAACATGCATAGAAAAATCACCGTCATCATTTCAGGCATGGTCGAGAAGGTGCGCAAATAAATATTGAAACGACACTAGGTTGACTTACAATGCTCAATGCCCAGAACTGGTCATAGACCTCACGTGGCGCATACGATTTGGTCCTCACTTGGGAAGGGCGAGTCACCCTCGTGCGCGTCACCCTGAGAAATCACTGTAAGTATTCCTCAGTACTAATGCCGTCGTGCTTCAGCGATACAAGGCTTTCATATGTTTCCTGCCAGGTATTCCACTGTTGCACCTCGTCACCCAACATAATCCAGGCATCAGCCATCTCGAAGTTCGGCCCTCGCCCACCCCTGTATGGCCGCATGTCTACAGCGGGTTTTGGTATCCCTTGTGGACAGCCAGCTTGCTTCATAGCTCGATCGGGCATCTGAAACTCACATTCTTTGAAGTGAATGAGCGGCACCCGAACCAAACCTGTCAGCACGTACGACACCGGAAGTTGCCAACATGACTCATCCAACAGATGCATCACCTTCCCATATGGCTGCCACGTCACCTGGGATGCATCCATCATATCTAGTTCCTTCCGATAGAACATTAGATGGTGGTGAGGGTCTACCCGTCTCCTTCGTTTGGTCGTAGGCCCCCAGGCCCACACCCTAGGCCACGTCTCATCGGAATCAGCTACGGGCTGTGGACGACCCGTGGGTAGCCTCTCGTAAGACCAAACCTGTGAACGCAAACATTATATGGAATTAGTAATTAATCACGAATATATTGACACGTCAACCAAGAATATTGGACAAAAACGTCAAACCTGTAATAGAGTGATGCAGGCGGCAATGGACTTGGCACCCTTTCTCGTAGCTTTGTGCAATGCTCGATATAGGTGCGCAAGGACAGCTGAACCCCACGAATACGAGTATACCTCCTCAAGATTCTCCAAGAACACCATATACTTCGGATGCACCGTATTTTTTTTTTGCGTCGGAAGTAGTATAGATCCAGTAATATACAAAAGGAATGCCTTCGTATACGTCACCAAATCATGAGGAGTGTATTCATCCGGTAGCTCGCCGTACTGCTCTCTCAGCCATTTAAGTTTTATGCCGTTGGTTGTAAGAGCGTCCCTCGGAATTCCGAGAAAATACTGCCTAGCCATCGTCGCTATGGATGCAGACGTTTTACTCGAAGTAATGGGTCTGCCGTGACATGGGATTCCAAGTATGAATCCGACGTCCTCTAATGTAATAGTCATTTCACCAAACCGGAAGTGAAATGAGTTCGTCTCGCCCCTCCATCGTTCAACTAGAGCGGATATAAGGCAATCGTCGTGCCGAGACCAATTCCCGCAATCGGTGAACACGGTCAAATTTTGATCGTGTAATAGTTGTATTTGTTCCTCGTTCAGTACCCACTCGTCGAGGTGACTTGTGCTTTGAATTGTTTCCAAAATACCCCTATCGACACCGTCAAATATGTCCCTCGCGACGTGGTCATCGTCATCGTATAGGATTGATGTATCATGAGGTCCAGGGCAAAAATCCATATCTGTAAGAACAAAATATAATCGTAAACCAACTTAGCGTCCATAATATTTACATTCCAAAACTGTAACTGAATCGTTAACCTAGCTTACCAACGCATTAGCAATAGTCATTAAATCATTATTTTAATGTATTAAAACCATTCCTCACTTCCCACCACTCCGAACGCTTAATAACGCTAGTTCCCTGAAATTTAGCGCTAACGTGGTTATCTAGCAATATCCCCCCCCCCCCCCGATGGCCTCTACACCCCCAACACCTCAAAACTGCTTTTAAACCACTTTTTAAATGTATTACATCAATTATATACCAAATATTTCCTCAGAATATTTTAAGGGGAAAGTTACCAAAACACCCCCAACTTATGCAAAATACCCTGTGGCAGTCATCGCCCCAACAATAATCTAATTCACAACTTTAAAATAACTTTTCGGGTGTCTCACACCCTTCTCGAATTAACTAAAAGTCATTCGGGAAATTCGTGTAATGTAAAATTAGGAAAATAGCCCCCGATGAGCGGCAAATTACCGAAATGGCCCGGGCTTCATTAGGACCCCCAACGCCCCGCGAATCGGCTTCAAATCAGCCTTTCAGGTGCTTTGCTTACATTTCTGAACTGCAAAGTCGTTTGAAAAACTTGACACCGTAAAATTACCAAAATACCCCTCTCGGGGCGGCAAATTACCAAAATGCCCCTGGAATCAGAAAAAATCTCAAAAGTGCTTGAAGATGCATTTTTAAGGTTCCCGAATTGATTAGTGATGTAAGAAGTATTGTACGGAAGTTTCGCCCAAAAATCCTGAACCGGTTTCCGGATCGAGCGCTTAAAACCCCGTTCGGCAAAAAATTGCTACGGGCTTCGGAATAGCCCGAATTCCTGGGGAATGGAACTTCCCAGCATCCTAGGGTTCTCAAAAAGTTTCGCGCGAAATCGCGCTAGCTTGATAGTTTAAATTACACTGCGAAGTTACAAGGTTGCGCGTATCACTTAACACCTTTTCAGTCTTTGGAAAAATCTAAAATTTTTATCTGATATAGATCCTTTCAAAATAACCAGGGTCTATTTTTTGTACTTTGGCAGAATCTAACTCTAGCTATTTTTTATAAATTCGTGAAAAACTGTCTAATTAAGTTTTCACCTTTAGCGACCCCAACACCCCGCGAATCGCCTTAAAAGCATCATTTCAGGTGCTTTTCTTACATTTACGGACTGAAAAGTCGTTTGAAAAATTTGACACCGTAAAATTATCAAAATACCCCTCTCGGGCGTCGAATTACCAAAATGCCCCTGGCATCAGGAAAAATCTCAAAAGTGCTTGCAGATGCATTTTTAAGGTTCCTGAACTGATTCGTGATGTAAAAACTATTTTACGGAAGTTTCGCCCAAAAATCCCGAACTGGTGTCCGGATCGAGCGCGTAAAAGCCCGTTCGGCAAAAAAATTGCTGACGGCTTCGGAATGGCCCGAATTCCTGAGAAATGGAACTTCCCAGCATCCTAGGGTTCTCCAAAAAGTTTCGCGTGAAATCGCGCTAGCTTGATATTTTAAATTACACTGCGAAGTTACATGGTTGCGCGTATCAGTTAACCCCTTTCCAGTCTTTGGAAAATTCTGAATTTTTTTCCTGATACAGAGCTTTTAAAAATAACTAGGGTCTTTTTTTTGCACTTTGGCAAAATCTAGGTCTAGCTATTTTTTATAAATTTGTGAAAAACTGTCTAATTAAGTTTTCACCTTTAGCGACCCCAACGCCCCGCGAATCGGCTTCAAATCAGCCTTTCAGGTGCTTTGCTTACATTTACGGACTGAAAAGTCGTTTGAAAAACTTGACACCGTAAAATTACCAAAATACCCCTCTCAGGCGGCGAATTACCACAATGCCCCTGGCATCAGGAAAAATCTCAAAAGTGCTTGAAGATGCTATTTTAAGGTTGCTGAACTGATTCGTGATGTAAAAAGTATTTTACGGAAGCTTCGCCCAAAAATTCCGAACCGGTGTCCGGATCGAGCGCTTAAAAGCCCGTTCGGCAAAAAAATTGCATACGGCTTCGGAATGGCCCGAATTCCTGGGGAATGGAACTTCCCAGCATCCTAGGGTTCTCAAAAAAGTTTCGCGCGAAATCGCGCTAGCTTGATATTTTAAATTACACTGCGAAGTTACAAGGTTGCGCGTATCACTTAACACCTTTCCCATCTTTGGAAAACTCTGAAAATTCTACCTGATACAGATCTTTTAAAAATAACCAGAGTATGTTTTTTGCACTTTGGCAACATGTAGCCCTAGCTATTTTTTATAAATTCGTAAAAAATCATAATTTTGACGCCCTAAAAAATCGCTATTTTCGAATCTTTCAAATGTAATACCCCGATTTGTAAAAACGTAATTTTGACGCCCTAAACACGAATTTTAGACTATGGTAAGAACAATTTAAGCGTAACACAATTTAAACAATCAATTGGTAAGAACAGTTTGAAATTAACGTTGAATTATAAGAAAATTCAAAATACTTACTTGTTTTGACTTGAAAAAAATGACGAAAAATCCACCGATCTTCTAGCGTAAATTTTTTTTGTTTGTATTGTTGTGGAGATTATGTAGGTGAGATAGGGAGAATGAGGAGAGTGTAAGAAATGATTCGGGGATGAGGGATTTTATAGACAGAAAACTGAGGGAGGAAGAGAAGAAAGAACACGGACAAGTCCGTGAGTGAACAGTAGGGTGGGGGATGGGGGAATAACACGTGGGGGTGGGGGGAGGGGAGGAATGACACGTGGGGGTGAGGGGAAAGGACACGTGGGGGTGGGAGAGGGGGGGAAAGGACACGTGGGGGGAAAGGGGAATCACGGGTGGGGGAAGGGGGCATCACGGCTGGAAAAGGTGCGGGGAAAGGACATAGGGGGAAAAGAAGGGGTGGGGCCAGGGGGGGAGAAAAAAAAATGACAGGGGAAAAGAGGGGTGGGGGCCAAGGGGGGATACTGCAGATTAATGTGGGAATATGCAAAGGGTGAGGGAGCCGTGGAAGGGGTGGGGGCCAAGGGAGGGGGAGAAAAAAAAAGGACGGGAAAGAGGGGTGGGGGCCACGGGGATAATGCAGAGGGAATATGCAAAGTAATGTGGGAATATGCGAAGGGTGGGGGAGTGGGCTGGGAATATGCAAAGGGTGGGGGAGTGGGCCACCGTGGATGGATGGCTTTGCAAATGGCCCAAAGCCAATCGCAACAAAGACTGGCGATTGGCCCAAAGCCAATCGCAAGTCTTTGTGGCGATTGGCCCCAAAACCAATCCATTCGCCTGCCATGCCAATCGCCACAAAGACTTGCGATTGGGCTTGGCCCAATCGCACCTCTTTGTTGCGATTGGTATGATTGCGGTTGGCCCAATTGTTTGCGCCATGATTAACCAAAATTGCAATTTTGCAATCGCTACTCTTAGTGGCGATTGGGTGGGAAAATAAAATTTTTCCCACCGGTGGGTGGGATCGGCCCCATATATATATATTATATATCTATACTACCTATAAAAGTACCAATCTTGTAAATCTTTTTATTCCATTTTTGTCCTTTGTTAATCACTCTAATAACAATCTTATCCTTTAATAATTACTACTTCATTATTACCCTACCCTTTCATAAATACTACTTCATTATTACTCTACCCTTTCATAAATACTATTGTTAATTACTAATTGTGTAATCATTTTGGGTGTTACCCTCCGTTAGTTATTTCAATTTAACAACTTTACCTTCCCTAATTAGTTTTTTTGTACTGTGTTTAAGAAACATTAGGTTATAAATTTAATCTAAATCAATATTTACATATTGGGAAACAAAATATGTAGTTGTTAAAAATATATTTATATATATGTATGCGTGTGTGGGGGGGGTGTATGCGCGCGCGCACTACCTCTAAAAGTATAAATTTTATAAATTATTTTTTGACGATTATGTCTTCCGTTAATTACATTATTATCCTTTTTTTTATTACTCCTTTTTAAATTTTGATGAAATTAGAATAATATTGGGTAATGAATCTATTTTATACATTGATTGAAAAATGAAAAGTGTGATGAGAAAGAAAAACATAACAAAAAAGTTCCTTTATTATATTCTTTTAATTTAGTTAAAATAAAATAAATATTAGATATTGACATGAGAATTGTAATTTTCTTTCTTCATTTTAGGTTAGTAAACAATTAACCAATTGAAAAACTGAAAAACAAAAACAACATAAAGAAACTAAAATTTGTGAAAAATCAATTAAGAAACAGAAAATTGTTAGGAAAACAAAAAAAAAGGGTTAAATAAAAAAAACAAGGCTCGAATATGGTGCAAATTTGAATTGAAAATATGCTCGGTTATTGCAGTTGAGGACCGAGTGTTTTGTGTTTCTTATTGATGAAACTTAAAGGACTTGATCTTGAAAATTACAAATCCTAACCATTAACCAATTTAATAATTTACAAAAATAAAGACGTAAATTCATTCTTTTAAGTTCTCTATTTGCTTTTATTTTCAACAGTACCATCAAACATTTCTTCAATCCAAAGCTTACAAAGAATATTTTCAAACATTGAATTGATTAGAATTGCGATCATCAAATAACATTTCTTCTAAAAAATTCACAAAAAGTTGAGAACATAATTGAATTATATTATTTTTTATTTCAAGTAAGATAATATTATCACCTCAAATATTTCTCTCGACTATATTCTCGTGCAACGCACGTGCTCTATACTAGTATATATATATATATTGAAAAGAAACATTATGTAGCGGACGGTATTTTTGACAAATATACCCCTCAATCCCAATTACATCTGTCCGCTACATCATGTAGCAGACTATTTTACTTTCTCGAAAAGAGACATCCGTGTTGTCAGCTTTGGAAAAGAGACAACCAACTTTTATTTTCACTTTCCCCCTCATCTCTCATCTTCTCTCTTCTGGATGAGCTCCTTCAAGACGGTGGTTCCCTCGTGGTAGTTGGACAGCACCTCCCGTGTCCGGCGATCGAGGGCACAACCATCTTTCCCCTTCATCTCTCATCTTCTCTCTCTCCCTTGTGAGCGTGCGAGTGGCGATCGAGGCACAGCCAGACCATGGTGGCGCCAGCGTCGTCGGCGTTCTGGATGAGCTCCTTCAAGACGGTGGTTCCCTCGGGGTAGTTGGACAGCACCTCCCGTGTCCGGCGGGGATCTTCCAACAGGGGGACTCCGGCGGGAATCCCGGCGGCAGCAGCTAAGCAATGCTTTTCTTGCTCCAACCTTCCAAAAGGGTTCCCTGTTCTTTGTTCGGTTTTGTGGCTATGGGCCTAGCAAAAGAAATTTTGGGTCACCGATCAAGCCATTGTCTTCCTCCTCCGCCGCCGCTGTGCCCATCGGCTCCGCACCGGCTTGGCCGTGCCTGTCTGCGCCTCTGGTGGCTCCGGCGAAGTCCACATAGAACAGGAAACGTCCTATAAAGATCACAGCAAATCTGTGTCGAAATAGCAAACTATTGAGGATTTGAAAACTCTTCATTCTCTTTCTATCTTGCCGCTTCAAATAGTTATGGTGTGCTTTGATTTGGTTGTCATGGGTTTGAAAAATTAGGTTTTTTTTTTTTTTTATCTTTTCGTTTTTGATATAGGGTGATAGAAATGGAGGAGGTTGAAGACCCTAGAACAAAATGGCAATCTGTTGCCAGCCAATTTGATGAATGGTTCTAGCCTGCAGGTGGATGTGCTAATTGGATGTGCTCGTTTTGGAGTCTTTTTTACCAATGGCAATCTGTTGCCAGCGAACTTCATGAAGATTTGTTCATCAGGATCAAAGTAAGAAGAGAGAGAAAAAGAAAAAGAGAAGACTAGTCCGCTACATAATGTAGCGAAAACATTAATGACACATAAAAAGTCATACCTCGTTAAGCAGCTCGAGGGTACTTTCGTCAAAAATACCGTCCGCTACATAATGTACCGGACGGACTTAAAAAAAATGCAAAAAAAAGATATGGGCCGTCACAGATCGCGCGTCGACGGCCAGATCGCGCTAGCAACTTAACCCAGTTTGATAGCGCTCTCAACGAATCAGCTCCCATATATATATATATATATATATATATATATATAGGGAGCCGATCCCTATCTACCGGTGGAGAAATAACAATTTCTCCACCACATATCTGGCCATCCACATGTACCAGTGGATGGGCCAGGTTTGACTTTTTTTTTTTCAACAAATGCTAACCACTTATAAGAGTGGCGGTTAGTACAAAAGCCAAAAATACCCTTTCATGTGCAAAATACCCTAACCGTTATTCTTTGTAGCGGTTACATGGATCCCCTTTTTCACTCCTTCGGCAGATTCATTCCCATATTCCTTTATACTCTCTTTCTCTTCCTTCCCCACTTTCTCCATCATCTTCATTCTCCCAATTCATTCTTCCATCATCTTCATCCTCCCAAATGACACCTCCATAATCTCCACCATAACACAAACAAAAAAATCCAATGAACTGTAGATATGATGCCACGATGCAAAAATAAAAATTTAGGATTTTTGGACTTTTTTTTGGGCCTCCACCACCGCCTTACGCCTGGGCGCCTAGGCGGGCCTTTGATAACACTGGTTGGGACGTAGGTCAGACGGAGGGGGGGGGATCTGAAGAGGCAGTGGCGGTTGGGGGGTGAGGCAGATGGAGGGACCAGACGGTGGTGTGTGCAGGTGCTCTGTGTACGAGCGTGGAGGAGTCCAGGTGTTTTGGGGGAAAAAGGCCATCTAAAATTTGAGGGAAATTGAAGAGGACTATGGGGGGTGGGGGTGGGGGGGATGTGGGGTGCAAGTACTTTTTGGAGGGAAAGATCTGATTTGAAGAGAGGGGAAGCTCTCGGGCGTGGGGGAAGGGACCAGAACATGGGTCGTTCTTTTGAGGGGTAGGGGTAATTTGGGAATAGCAAATTAAAAGAGTTCCAAAAATCTATTTTTAACCTCTTCCCTTGTTTAGAAATTTTAAAAAGCAGTCCCACTTTTCACAGTTTTTCAAGACAAACCCACATTCAGTAAAGTTTTTATCCCAAAACCTCTCAAAACCTAAGGCTCCGTACGTTTACCTTATTCGTTTTATATTTTTTGTAATGATGATAAAAAAGATTCTTTTTTATGTACTTTTACTATTTTCTGTTTTATTTTGGGTATAATTACTCAAATCTTTCTATCTTAAAAGTGTAATGTGTTTAATCATGTTTCTACACATTTTTAGTTAGAGTTGTCAAAAGGGCCGGGCGGCCCGCGGGCTGGCCCGACCCGGCCCGGTTCTGGCCCGGGCTGGCCCGGCCCCGTCCATGAACAGTAGCGGCCCTGCACAAGGGGGCTTGGGGCCTGGGCCTGGACCAGGCCTTCAGATTCTGCGAAAAAGCCCGGCCCGGCCCGGCCCGGAAACGGCCCGGTTTTGGCCCGGCCCGAATCCAGCCCGGTTTTGGCCCGGGCTTGGCCCGGTTCTGCGGCCCGGTTCTGGCCCTGTAGGCCTGTTTGGCATTTTCTGTTTCATTTCTCTTCTATGTTTCCTGTTTTCTTGTTTTTTTGTTTTCTGTTGGTTCTTCTTTCTTTCCCATAAGGGAAAGGTTTTCCCTTTTTTTTCTTTCATTATCTTCCACCCAATGCATCCATTATCCAGATATCCCATATTTTAACATTTAACTAACATAGTAATTGTAAGTTGTAACAAGGAGGAGGTGGCAAGACTATAAAACATGGTTTTTTTTAATTATTTTTTATAAAATTACACAAATATCCCTAAACTTTACGTATTTATAAAAGCACCCCAAACTTTGAGAGTCATGGTGATATTATTGAGAAACGTCTCTATAAGAATATTGTTGCTCCGCACTTAGGATAATTAGCAATCATTTTTCAGTAGACTTTCGGACAAAGAAACGTAATCTTGGGACATATTTTGAGATCGAGATTTGTGTACTATTCGAATTATACTTACAAGATTTTCTTTGATTGCACGATTTTGACAAATCTCATATTCACGTCTCTTACGAAAACAACAAGAATTGGCACACAAAAAGAAAACATTTTTTTGCTTCTCGCTTTTGCTCTAGTTCTTTTTTAGTATTGAGGAATGATAATGGTAAAATATAAGAGCGCATCAACAATAAAGTTTTTCGAGCCTCAACCCATTATTAAAAGTAAAAGTAGCCTACAACAGTTTGCTCTATATAACCATCATTGTCGCTAAATGTTATTAGTGTCATTTTGCATGCATTCTTTTAACAATTGTTTTAGCATTACAATCGTTTTGCATACGTTCTTTTAAGAATTGTTTTAGCGTTATAAAATAAAAGTTACTAGACATATTTAAAAGGAAATACTCATGTAGTAACCAATTCTTTTTTCCAAATTCAAGATAAATTCATGAGGAAGTTGTATCTCTAATAAAACAACATTATGAGTAAAGAGGGATAATTATAGCCAATTAAAGAAAGAAATTACAAAAAAAAAAAAAAAAAAATTTGGGCCCGGGCCCGGCCCAAGCCCGGCCCTAAATATTGGGCCTAGGGCCAGGGCTTGGACTGGGCCTAGCATTTCTCCCAGTCGGCCCGGCCCGGCCCGGCCCGGTTGGCAGCCCCACAGGCCCGGCCTCGGCCCGGCCCCACAGCAGGCCCGATGGGCTTGGGCTGGGCCGGCCCAAGCCCGGCCCTTTGACATCTCTACGTGTACCCACGTGGTGACCAGGACCTGAACTTTTGAAAAAAAAAAATACTGAGGCGGGACAATCACGAAGTTAAAGCACAACATTCAATGCCATTTAAGTGACATATTGTATAACCAATTATCAAGAAATAAATAAACAGCTAGACAAACCCTTGATTTCGATATAAAGCTGTATGTTGTGGTCTATAAATCTTTAGCATAAATTCTATTTTTCAACGTTTGATTGATATTCATCCACTTAATTAAACTTTTTTATATATCGAACTACTAGCGTCTTCCTGCTGTCACTTGAAGAGAGAGAGAAATTCTTTCGGGAATTACACCTAAACCCCGTTCCCGAGACCGCATTCCTCGAGGCCCCACACCAGTTTCGACAGTCACCTCTCTCTCTCTCTCTCTGACCGTGAGGACCGTGACCTCCGGTGAGGACTGAGCAAAGGCGTGACCGTTAACGGCTTGACAACGAACACCGATTCACCGTGACAACATGTCGAGTGACAAAGACGACATGTCGACCTCATCGAGCAGTGAGCATCGGCCACTGATTCACCATGACACCGTGATGCCGACCAGATCTGGAACTCCGCAACGAGGCGACGACCGTGACTCACTGTTGATGCCGAAAGAGGGTCCTTTGCCACGTCGAGGTGCCACAAGGGATGCAGTCTGAGTTGGCTTCCAAGTAGACAGTGGGAGACAGCAAGGATGGCGTAAGGGCTGAGGGCAAGGCTCCTCGGGCAGGTCGCGAGGGCTGGCAGTGTCGCGCAGGCAGGATGACGACGAACAAGGTCAGCAGTCGACGGTCTGTGTCGAGGTGCGGCGTCGAAGGCTCGAAGTCGTAAGTTCAAATGTCTTTCTCTCACTAGAAATCCAGAGAGAATAGGTTTTAGAGAGAGAAAGTAAAAGTGTCAAATGAGGCAAAACGTCATGAATAAGCTCCAGAATCCACTATATATAGGCACAAATATGCGCGTGTCATCAGCTGACACGTGTCATCCTGCGGGAGTGACACGTCGCCGCATGGGGTCCCGCAGTCTTGATTGTCCGTCGAATTGCCGGTCCCCGTGTTCGTGTCGTCCTGCCCTTGCAGCGTCCCTCTGCCTGTCTGAAGAGACTGACCATACTGCGGTAGCATGGTCAGAGTGGCCCGTTGCCCCAGCCTCCAGTCCAAGCCCTTACTGAATCCCACGGGATGCGTCAAGAGACGCGCCGAGATCCTGACAGCGGTGAGGGTTGCCCCTGCAGCCAACTGCCAGGCGTGTTGGACACGATGCCCTCCGAAGACCTGCTCCCGTCCCGGAGTGGCTCGCGGTTCATTGCCCTGACGGTGTCGATGATCGACGGAGACATCAGCGTACATGCTCATGACTCGATACTCAAAGTCCGTGGCGGTGGGTCCTCGTGCCGTGGCGTTATGTGCGTAGCCCCCTGAAGCTCGTCAGGTGATTGTGTCGGCGATGGCCTTAGGGTCGTGAGCTCATTCCTGTTGCGAAGGCCGGAGCCTCCGGTTGATTGTGTCTGCGATAACGGTCGTCGCGCATCTACTAGCGATGAGTGAGTGCTGTTGAATGAGTTGCGTGGGGTGATGGCGGTGGTGAGCAGGTCCCCTCCCCCCTTTCAAGGACAAAGGTGGCCGAGCCCCTCACCAGAGGGGTGGCCGAGCCCCTCACCAGAGGGGTGGCCGACCCCCTCACCAGAGGGGTGGCCGACCCCCTCACCAAAGGGGTGGCCGACCCCCTAGCAAAGGGGTGGCCGACCCCCTCAGCAAAGGGGTGGCCGACCCCCTCAGCAAAGGGGTGGCCGACCCCCTCAGCAAAGGGGTGGCCGACCCCCTCACCACAGGGGAGGCCGACCCCCTCATCAAAGGGGTGGCCGACCCCCTCAGCAAAGGGGTGGCCGACCCCCTAGCAAAGGGGTGGCCGACCCCCTCACCAAAGGGGTGGCCGACCCCCTCACCACAGGGGAGGCCGACCCCCTCATCAAAGGGGTGGCCGACCCCCTCAGCAAAGGGGTGGCCGACCCCCTAGCAAAGGGGTGGCCGACCCCCTCAGCAAAGGGGTGGCCGACCCCCTCACCACAGGGGAGGCCGACCCCCTCATCAAAGGGGTGGTCGACCCCCTTCTCAGGGGTGTGGCCGACCCCTCGGGGGGGGACCTTCGATCGTCGTCCGCGTGCTTGCGGCGCGGAGCGCTTTGACCGAGCGATGATGATGTTTAAGCATCGGAGCATTTTCACCGAGGAATGATGTTGGGCAAGTTCGACTATCGAGCGTGTGACGTGTCGTGCCACTAGGATCTCTTGGCGGGCCCCGGGGTGCGGTCCATAATAGGTTATGAACATAAGCCCCCTGCGTACGGGGTGCGCGGAGGGGCAACCCGAGCGGGCGCCGTACGCAGAAATGATGTTGGATGCACTCGAAATGTTCGTCGCTTAGTGCTTAGAGCCCGCTGTGAGGGCCGGAGCCCCCAGTTGATGGTGTCGGCAATGGCTATAAGGTTGTGAGCCGATCCCGAATGCGAGGGCTGTAGCCCCGTCGGTTGATTGAGACGGCGATGGCTATAAGCTTGAGAGCCCATCCCGGATGCGAGGGCCGGAGCCCCCGGGTGATTGAGACGGCGATGGCTATAAGCTTGAGAGCCATCCCGGATGCGAGGGCCGTAGCCCCCGGGTGATTGAGACAGCGATGGCTATAAGCTTGAGAGCCATCCCGGATGCGAGGGCCGGAGCCCCCGGGTGATTGAGACGGCGATGGCTATAAGCTTGAGAGCCATCCCGGATGCGAGGGCCGGAGCCCCCGGGTGATTGAGACGGCGATGGCTATAAGCTTGAGAGCCATCCCGGATGCGAGGGCCGTAGCCCCCGGGTGATTGAGACAGCGATGGCTATAAGCTTGAGAGCCATCCCGGATGCGAGGGCCGGAGCCCCCGGGTGATTGAGACGGCGATGGCTATAAGCTTGAGAGCCATCCCGGATGCGAGGGCCGTAGCCCCCGGGTGATTGAGACGGCGATGGCTTTAAGGTTATGAGCCCGTCCCGCCGTGGGGGGTTGGGAATGCCGGAGCACGCGAAGCGCGTCAAGGATGTGGTTTTTTTTTTTGTGTGAGGCCCACCTCTAGAAATAGCAAGGGGGGGGCGTTGGGAAGAGACATTCTGTATTTGGGAAAGAAAAAATTGAGAGAGAAAGAAGAGAGAGAGAAGAAGAAAGAAGAAGAGAGGGAGAAATGGGGAGAGAGGGGAAGCAAGGGGCCGAGGGGTCGGCCGCAGATGGGGGTCGTCGGGGCCAAGGGGTCGGCGGCGGTGGAGAGAAGGAAAGAAGAGGGGAAGGGGGAAGGAGGGAAGAAGAGGGGAAAGGGGAGGGGGGTCGGCCGCACGAGGGGGGTCGGCCAATCGCGGAGGGTCGGGCACCCCGGGGGGTCGGCCAACGTGGGAGAGAGGAGAGAAGGGAGGGAAGAAAGGGAGGAGAGGGGAAGGGGGTCGGCCGCACGAGGGGGGTCGGTCGGGAGCAGGGAGAGTCGGGGGATGCTTCTTCGGGGGGAAAAGGAAGAGAAGGGAGGAGAGAAGAAAGGGGGTCGGGCGCAGGAGGTGGGTCGTCGGCGCCGAAGGCGTCGGGATCTGGAGGGAGATCGGCGGGGGAAGGTGGGTCGGGAGCTGGAGGGAAGTCATCGGGGGTAGGGGGGTCGGGAGCTGGTGGAAAGTCGGCGGGGGTAGGGGGGTCGAGAGCTGGTGGAAAGTCGGCGGGGGTAGGGGGTCGGGAGCTGAGGGGAAGTCGGCGGTAGGGGGGTCGGCGGGGCCAAAAGCCACGGGCAAGGTCACACTCGCGGAGCCGGTCCCCGTTCTGAAAAAGTTGAAGCAGCAAATGTGGGTGAAACCACGAGGTGGGGCAGCGAGCGCGGGGCGGCCACCGCGAAATGTGGCGACGGAACCGGTGCCACCTCCGCCAACAGATGAAGCCGAAGCTATGGGAGGTGGTGAGACGGGAGTGCCACTTTCATTTGATGATGCGTCGGTGAGGACGTACGATCCCGATCCGGATAAGTCGGTCACGCCATTGAGAGTGAAAGGGGTAGTACCGGCCGTGCCTGGCCGAGAGTTGTGGAGGGAGCTGGCCATCCGTGTAGCTGATGGTGCGTTCACGGTGCCATGGAGTGGGGCGTCGATGGGGGAGGAGCCAAGGATGCCGTCACCGTATGTGCGGGCCCCTAGCTGGGAGGATGCGCCCGTGCCGTCACCGAGGTATGTGGCGGGGTTGTTGGTGGAGCGTGCGGATATACCTTGGGCGCCTGTGGTGTTCAAGGGGCACGGAGCGATGCCGATCGGGTGGGATTTCTGGTGCGATCACATGATGGAGGTGCCGAGGTGGGCGGCTTTATTGGATGTGTTGGGGTTAGTGCCGGCGATTGATATTACGGCGAGGGGGGTGGAGCTTTATAGAGACACGTCGGGGATGACTTTGCTGTTGTCGCGATGGAGTACTCAGACACACACCTTTGTGACTGAGTTCGGAGAGATTGGGCCGACGCTGCTCGATGTGATGATGCTGACGGGCTTGCCGATGCATGGAGAGTTGGACGCACGTGTGACGCGGCTGACTAATGATGAGCGGGTGTTGCAGACGCAGTTGCTTGATATTTTGGCGGAGACGAAGACGCATCGCAAGGCGACATATAGCGGGTGGCTCCGATTGTTCTACAGCACGCCACAGGTGAGGTCGGGGCAGAAGTTGGGCAATGCGGCTCATTTTGTGATGGGGCCGTATCACAATGAGGAGCGATATGAGATGGTGGCCTTTTTGACGATGTACTTGTCGAGGTAAGTATAATGCGTCCGTGTCTGTATGTTCGTAGATGCAATGCAGGTTAAGATTGTGTATAATGCGTTGGCGTGTTGTGTTGTCTTGCAGGTTCGTGTTTGAAGGGACGCCGGAGGATGGCATATCCGCGAAGGTGATTCCCCTGGCGATTCGGATGGCGCAGGGGAAGCGTGTTGGGCTAGCTCCCGTGTACCTGGGCACCATGTACTCGCGATTGGATCAGTTCGTGAACGATGTGAAGAGGTCGCACGGGCGGTACCAAGTGGCGACCTACGTGGATTGGATGTTCCTGCAGCGGTACTTGTACGAGTGCTTTCCAGACTATCGTCCGACAGGATATCCGCTCGAGCATCCAGCACCGAGGACGAGGACAGTGATGCACAGCGGTAGATCGCGGGAAGTGGCACTATGGTGCAGCGGGGCGCGGGCATGTGCATGGGCGGGCATCAAGAGGCCGGAGTGTCCATTGTCGCGTTTGATAGATGCAAGGGAGGCATGCGTGGTACGCCCGTATAAAGAGATGCATGCGTCATACGGAGTGCCCCCTTGGTTGCACGGGCAGGAGATGACGATAGACTTGAGCAGAAGGGGGGTTTTGCCACCGGCGGACGTTGTGCTCCTGGTGGCGTACTTTCCAGGTTGGCTGCCGGTGATGACGGATGACGGCGCGAAGCCTGCAGAGAACCTTTATTACGTGGCTCGGTATTGCCCGGACCGGTTGTCGCGTACATTTGGTTATGACTTAGAGCCGCCATGTGGGTATCGTAGCCCGTGGAGTGTGACGACCGCCTTCGGATACACGCGGGATGATAGAGTTCGCGAGTGGCCGGCACCTGTGGTAGCGTGGAGGAGGCCTGGGAGAGCATCAGTGGGGGCGGTGACGGCGGAGTGTGCACAGTGGTGGGAGCGCCTGCGGGCGGTCTGGGCGGAGTGGTTGGCACAGCCATCGGGGACACGACGGTTGGTTGACGTGTATGCCTGTGACCGGGCATTGAGCTTGATATCGATGACAGCGGCGAGGCAGGCCGGTATGCTGGTGCTAGTGACGGGGAGTGCGGTTGTGAGTTCGGAGATGGATCCTGATGAGGAGGGCGAGGAGTCCGAGGAGGAGGCTCCAGAGGAGGACCATGGGGAGGAGCCAGTGGTGGCGGTACCGCGGGCGCCCGGGGCCGGCAAGGGGCCCTTGTCGTTATTGTGAGCGGGCATGATGGAGGGGGCTCGTCAGGCGAGTGCGGGTTCTTCAGACTTGCGGCTGACAGGATCGAAGAGGCTGCGGGAGGTGTCAGAGGAGCCAGTGGTTGAGGTAGGTCAAACCATGGCCGTTTTTGATTGAATCTCGCTTTGCTTGTGTTTGTTGTTTTTTGATGTTTATATAAAAATATGCTAACGGTTGCTTTTGGACAGGAGTACGGTGGACAGGCGGTGGAAAGCGGCAGCGGTGCGCACGTAGCGGTTGGGACTGAGGCGGTGAGAGCAACTGAGGTTGATGAGCCAGTAGGCGGGGATGAGCCGATAGCGTTTGGCGTGTCGGGGGCCGTGGCTATTGGCGGGGCGTGTCCACCACCAGAGGTCGAGGAGGTGGTGGATGATGCGTATGGTGGCTTGGTCGACGAGTCGTTGATGTTCGATGCCAGTGGCTACTGGTGGACAGGCGCGGCGACGGAGGCTGCGGCAGTTGAGCGGGGGGATTTGATGGAGTTGGAGCCTGTAGTGGCGATTCCGATTCAGGAGGTAGAGATCCCGGTGCAGCCGGTGCAGGCTGTTGCGGTGGCGTCGTCAGGGTCGGCCGTTGAGGCGAGTGCGACGTTGATGGCGATGCACTCGATGACCATCGGTGCACAGGCAGCCGGAGAGGTACGTGAGAGGCCTGTGATGGCGTCGAGTGGCACAGCGGCCGGAGAGGCGAGTAGGGGGTCGTCGAGCGGTCAGGCTGACGTGGTACTATGGGAGAACCTTCAGCTACCTTCGGAGACAGTGCGCCGGTTAGAGATGGTGAAGGCGGCGTATCCGCAGACGTTTGCGGGGGTAGACTTGGAGAACCCGGTGCTGCAGAGATGGGTGTATTCAGGTTTTGTGGAGTGGCTGCTTCCGTTTGCGAGTGTTCCGGCGGCTGGCTGGACGACGGGGTTTATTGAGCGGTCGCTGAGAGAGTTCGCGACGTTCACTTCTTTGGGTGTGCAGCTAGATTGGTTGGCCGAGTTCTTTAGGTCGAGGAGCGAGGGTGGTGGTGTGGGCGAGAGGATGACCTTGGTACGTATGGAGGAGATGCTGCTCGAGAGGCGCCGCCAGGGGTTAGAGGTGGAACGATCAGAGATCAACGGAGAGTTGGTCGTGATTGACAGAGAGGTGGTGGAGATAGAGAGGCAGCTGGCGGATTTGCAGAGACGTCTGAGTGATCTTCAGAGGCGGCGGATGGATGCAGAGGTGCGAGAGGCGGATCGTTTGAGGCAGCAGGCTGAGTTCGAGGCGGAGCGGTCGGCGCTGCAGGTTCAGCGTCAGGCATTGCAGGCGTTTAGCGCTCACCCGGTAGCCGTTTTGTTATCTAGCTTCCGATAGGTTTATCGTAGACTTGTTGTCTAGGGAGTGCCCGATAGTGGCCAAAGACGTTTTATGTATGCATACATCTATTTTGCTGGCTCATGAAATGTGATTGCATGCTGTTTTGTTAACACTGTCGTGGATGCGTGGTATAGTCGTTTGTATATTGCGATTGTGCGTTGCTTCTGTTGGATGTCGTTTGTATATCGAGAACAAATACTTGATAACCAGAAATGAAATATAACAGTAAAGGCCAAGTAGGGAGTGAAAGGATTGTACATTGCTAATGTGTGGATTAAGGAATGCATCTTTTCATAAAAAAAGAACTCGTGACAAGGAACAAAAGTACATGCCAGTACATGTGCGTGCATACACAAAAGGTTGGGTCGTGGGTGGGGGACATGTCGCAAGCTGATCATGCATAGTACTTCTTCAGATAGCGACCATTGACAGGGGCGGTAAGTTGTCCGTCGTCTGGATTGAGCAAGAGGTACGAACCATTGCTTCTGGCAGTGTGTATTTTGAATGGCCCCTCCCAGTTAGGTGTAAACTTAGGAGCTGACAAATTGGCCCGTACATGCTTGGCGGCTTGGAGGACAAGGTCGCCTGCTGCGAAGGAGCGAGGTTTGATGGTCTTCCCGTAGGCTTTGACAAGCTTCTCATGATATGCTTTCATTCGCCGCATGGCAGTAGCTCTCTTCTCATCAAGGCTCTCAAGTGCCACCATTCTGGTTTCCTCTTCCCCGAGACCACTACTGAGGGATAGACGCGCCGAGGCGACTGCGATTTCGGCTGGCACTACACATTCGTCCCCGTAGACGAGGGAGAAGGGTGTGGCCTTCGTAGCTGTGTGTCTGAAAGTTCTGTAGGCCCAAAGGGCATGACTTAGTTTTTCGGACCAAGAGTTGCTTGCGTCGTGGACCATGCATGACAAAACGTGCAACAGCGTTTTGTTAGAGGCTTCAGCCTGACCGTTGCCTTGTGGGTAATAAGGAGTCGACGTGGCATGATTGATATCGTCTGCTTCCATAAGAGTCTGAACATCCCGATTGATGAATGGTGTGCCGTTGTCGGAGATAATACATCGGGGGATGCCGAAGCGACATATGATGTGGTCGCGTAAAAAGTTGGCGATGGCGCCCCCCGTGGCTCTTCGCAGAGGTATGGCTTCGACCCATTTTGTGAAACGCTCCGTTGCGACCATGATCCAAATGTGACCTTTTGACGGTGGATGTATGGGGCCGATAAGGTCGAGAGCCCAAGAGTGGAATGGCCAAGGGGCCGCAATCATACGTAGGTCGGATGCTGGCATGTGTATTCTATCTGCATGTCTCTGGCAGGGTTGACAGTGTCGTACATGGGAGATTGCATCGTACTCCATAGTTGGCCAGTAGTACCCCAGTCTGAGTAGTTCTGCATACAACTTCTGAGAACCTTGGTGTTCGCCACAAACACCATTGTGCACTTCGTTGATCACCTCGACTGCTTGGGCACCCTGCAAGCATCGTAGGGTGCGTCCCGAAAATCCTTTGCGAAACAATTCGCCTTCCGTCTCAAAATACTTGACCGACTTGCGTTTGATAGAACGTGCCGAGTTGCGGTCAGATGGTAGCAGTCCGTGGGACAGATATTGCAGGAAGGGCTGGCGCCAGTCACCCTCAATACTGGCGACAAGAGCTTCCGTACGGTCTGGTGCATAAAGGCATTCTGAGCAACCCTGCTGTACATCTGAAGCATCCTTGGCCATGGATGGCCAGAGACCCATTCGCTGGAGACGACGGTATAGTGGCGGTCCGTCGAGGCCGCAACACTTTTGATGCCCATATTGCAGTTTGTGCTTTGCTTCTGTCGGTGCCAAACATCGTGCCAGAGTGCCTCCGGGACATCGCTTGTACAGGATGTCTCCTAACATGAAGAATTCTGTAAGGGTGGAGATGGAAGCGAGTGATGGTGTTCTAAGCTGGTCGATGATCGGCTGCCTCCAATCATCGGTCGTAGTGTCCGTTGGTACCAAGTCCAACGTTGTGCACGGTGCCGCCCTTTTGATAATGGTTAGCACACGTTGTTCACCGTCAATGTCTATTTTTGACGCGATCGTGGCTAAGCTGTCCGCATGTCGGTTGTGGCTTCTGCTGTGATGCTCGTATTGGACATGGCCAAGCTGCCCCTCCAAGTGTTGTACTAAGGTACGATAAGGTGCCAAGGCTGGTTCCCTGACTGCAAACTCCCCATCGGCCTGCTTCATGATTAGGTTCGAGTCCCCCTTTACATGCAATGATTTAGCCCCCATGCTAACAGCTAGCATGAGGCCGATGACGAGGGCCTCGTACTCGGCTTCATTGTTGGATACCGGGAATGCAAGTTTGAAGGATAGGGAGGTGGTAACACCCTCTGGGTTCCGTAGAACAATGCCGGCACCTCCTTGCCGGATGGGAGCTCCATTAGGGTCTTTGCTAGTGGCTGAGCCGTCGAACTCGAGTGTCCACAATTCATCAACACCAGAGGTCAAGGCCGTCTCTTCTCCAGGCAATTGATGTGA